>CM072524.1:3866608-3919108 GCA_036898135.1 Oncomelania hupensis | reverse complement strand
CAGATTTGTACCACAAAGACGCCTCTATTCGATTCCACTCTGCACAAGCTCAAACAAAACTTCAGTATAAACTAAAGCAGTCCTTGACCGTAGAACGGGACAAACAAATCGTCAGGCCATGGAAATGAAGTGCAACGGTAGAACGAAAATCGCCTGGTTCGAACACAAGACCAACGAGTATTCACGTCGCTTGCGGATCCTTAAGAACCGATACTTGCGATTGCGAAGAGGAAAATATTGACGTGGCTAGGTCACATCACGAGGAACGATACCCTTGCAAATATACATTACACAAATAGCGGCTCTATTTTTAAAAAATGCTAGGGATAACGGGGGGAGCATGCGCAGATGAAGATAAAGAAAGAACTGGACAGACGAGGCCAAAACGTGGACTTCGCTGGACATGTCACGCCTCTTGACAACAGCAACAAACAGACTGAAGTAGCCAACACTCTCCGTGACAACATCCCTCGTGTTCCCCCAAACGGCCCGGCAGGTTGAGGGATTAGATAGATATGTACCGCTATTCGTTGTGTGAGACAACAACGTTGGGGGCCCAATCTCAGACAATAACCATCGCTAACAATGCGCTGAGACAACTGATAGTAGTGTATAAACTGCTGTATGTACGACAGGCCTACCTCAGTAGTAACAGAACATTATCTTACAGTTAAGACTCACATACCTCCCGCCCGGCTCCTCTCCCCACCCCCTTCCCACACGCCTCCCCCTCTCCTTCCCTCCCTCTCTTTCTCCCCCCTCTCTCTCTCTCTTTCTCTCCCTCTCTTTCTGCATTTCCTAAATAACGTTTTTAATTTTATTTATTTACTTTTTTTTAACGGTATGTATTTAGGATAATTCATATTCCTTTTAATAATTCAGTGTACGTCCTTTGTAATACAAAGGCGGCGGAACCGGGGGGGTGGGGGATGGCAGGGGGGCCATGCCCCCCCCCCCCCCTAGAAAAATGTTGGAGGGGGCAGCCTTATATATTGCCCCCTCAATAATGAGTAGAATTTTTTTTTTTGGCCAGCGGATCAAAGTATTTTTTTTTCCTAATGGAATCAACCAATACAAGTATTTATCATCATAATCATCATCATCACCCTCTGGTCAGTGAGAGAAGTTCGTCCCTTCGTCATCATTTCCTGTCGACGCGTCATAATCGTTAGCCTTAGCGTAGATCAAAGTGACCGACAGTTTTCGACATCGTGCACGTCACAGTCGCGTTTTGAAAATTTTCATTTGCTGTCAGTTTTTACAGTCTACCGTTTTCAATATCAGCAATTTTCTCGACTACAAGTGAAGAAGTCAGCAAAATGGCAAATGCTTTGACAACTGGTGTTATTGTTCCTCGTCAAGCATCCCGACAGACTCTCCGTGACAACCAACCTGCAACCACTCCAGAAGAATATTTCAAGATTAGCTTTTCCATTCCTTTCTTGGAACACCTGTCAACCGAATTGGACTCGAGGTTCAAAAATGCTGGTCTAGCAGTTGATGGTCTCTGTCTGGTGCCAAGCACTTTAATAGACAATCAGGATGGTTTCATGCAGGTTCCAGAAGGGGTGCTGCTGGCAATGTTGTGGGAGTCTGATCTACCAGACAACGCTACCCTTGATGCAGAATACCAACGGTGTGTTTGCAAATGGCGAAGTGCTGATGAGAATGCGACAGCTATCATCCCATCCACGGCATCACAAGCACTGAAACATTGTGACAGGGATTTTTATCCCAACCTGTTCATCATGCGAAAGAACCGTTGCACCCTGCCTGTCACTACTGCCGAGTGTGAGCGTTCAAACAGTCAGTTGCGCAACCTGATAAACTACCTGCGCTCTACAATGGGGCAACAGAGACTCAATGGACTTGCTTTACTGAAAGAGCACAGGGATGTTGATATTGACTTCAAAGAGGCAGTGAACTGTTTTGCCAGAAGATACAATTCACAAATGGTACTAATGCCGAGGAACCTAGTGCAGCAAGACTGAATTAAGTGAAAGCAGGGCGGTGATGTTTATAAACTACAAGGTAAAGCTTTATACCGTTAACGATCAACAAAAAGTAGTGAATAATAATAGTATACAAAACATATCTGTTGATAAATATGTGTGTGTGTGTGGTTTTTTTTAAGGGAGGGGCAGAAGATAATTTTTGTACCCCAGAGTTTGTCAGTTCAATTGTTCAAAAAGCTCAAAGTCCCAGACCATCACAGATGGCTTTTTCAAGGTTCAGATTGCACCAGATTGCACCATTTTGCATCATTGAAAAAAAAAATTTCCGGGGGGGGGCCATGCCCCCGGAACCCCCTAGAAGGCTCGGCGCTTCGCGCCTTCGCTGAATCTGTAACCCCCACCCCCACCCCCACCCCCCACCCCTCGACTTTTCCCAGGTCTGGCCCTGATGTCAGTGAATATAATGTGTGTGTGCCCCCCCCCCCCCCCCCAATCTGTGCTGTATTGTAATAATTCTCTAGGCATGTGGCTCTAATACTAGAGGTGTTTTTAATATTTGTTTGGTTTGCTTTTGTGTTTATTTGCTGTTATATGTCTTAATTTGATAATGTTTTAATGTTTTAATCTATTGGGATTGCGAATCCTTGTCTTAGAAACGTGTGAAGTTATAGACAATAAACTATCAAAAGCGTCTGCCTCTCTTTATCTCTCTCTTTCTCCCTCTTTCTCTCTCTCTCTTTCTCTCCCTCTTTCTTTCTCTCTCTCTCTCTCTCTCTCTCTTTCTCTCCCTCTCTTTCTTTCTCTCTCTCTCTTTCTCTACCTATCTTTCTTTCTCTCTCTCTCTTTCTCTCCCCCTCTTTCTTTTTCTCTCTCTTTCTCTCTCTCTTTCTCTCCCTCTCTTTTTCTCCCTCTTTCTTTCTCTCTCTCTCTTTATCTCCCTCTCTTTCTTTCTCTCTCTCTTTCTCTTTCTCTCTCTCTCTTTCTCTGCCTCTCTTTCTCTCCCTCTTTCTTTCTCTCTCTCTCTTTCTCTCCCTCTCTTTCTTTCTCTCGTTCTCTCTCTTTCTCTCTCTTTCTCTCTCTCTCTCTTTCTTTCTCTCTCTCTTTCTCTCTCTCTCTTTCCCTCTCTCTCTCTTTCTCTACCTTTCTTTCTCTCCCTCTTTCTTTCTCTCTTTCTTTCTCTCCCTCTCTTTCTTTCTCTCGTTCTCTCTCTTTCTCTCTTTCTCTCTCTCTCTCTTTCTTTCTTTTTCTCTCCCTCTCTTTCTGTCTCTCTCTGAAATCGAAATGTAAAGGGTTCCTCCTTACAAACGAAAAGAAAAGAAAAGAAAATAACTCTACATCCTTGATATCCTGGTTTTCTTGATACACAAGTCTGAAGCAGAGCTTCCCAATCTCAACATGACAATTTTCTTCCTGTGCCAGCTTGGTTGCTCTTCAAGCTCTGCCTTGTAGCAATCCATAAGAGGAAACTGTCTTATAGTCATGCCACACGAGCGTCAAATCTTGAATCCAATTCATGAAATCACGACAAAATCCCGTGATTGTCGTGTGGCACCCTGTGCATCGCGAATCCAGATTCTTTGAATTGGCTCCGATTGCCGACTTTCAACATGTTCTAATTCCGCGAGTCTCGATTGTGTGATTCGGACCTTTTGGCCAATGAGAAGCAGAATACGAATCACGTGGTCACAACACACGTACAGCAAAACTTCAAGACCAATAAACCCTCAAGTTTGACTCGATGTGCGACTTTCGTGTGGCCCTGCGCGATTCAAGTCAAAATGAAATTCCGACTTCGAAGTCGAAAATTGCTCCGATTCGCGTCAAGTCCAGTAGATTTGACGCTCGTGTGGCATGGGCTTTAGCCGCTTCAGTGACTGTCGAGACAGGCTTGTGGTGGCACAAGAGTCGTGTTTTCTGTGTCTCACCACTGACGAAGCTCCCAGAGTAGAAACAGCTGACTGGTCTGGATGGCTAACAAGACCCAAAAAAGACATAGGTTCAAACCATATTACACAGTAGTAAGAGAGTGGCAACTGTGAACGTTATGGTTTTGAATGCTGGTATTGTGATGCAGAGAGTCTGCAATCACAGTACACTAAAACTGCTCCACCAAACATGTTATTATTGGTTGACATCTATCTGGTGACATGTAAACGCTAGTTGTTCGCCGTTCACGCTTCGTTTGGGGTGGCCTCGTGGCGCAGTGGATTAGTCGCCGGTTTCCTATGCCGAAGGTCGCGAGTTCGATTCCCGCAAGGGGCGAACGTATGTGACTTAGGTACGAGACTATTGAGGTCACCGAGGGTTTTCTCCGGGCACTCCGGTTTCCTCCCTCCCTTCAATAATGGTACTGAACGCAGTCAATATAAAAATGTCAAAACATTAAAATTCGGTTTTCTGTCCGTCTTTGTGTAGCGATCTCCCTGCCTTTACACCACCTGTTCGAGTGATGGATGCGTATTTGTTGTGTGTGTGGATGAGACAGGTGAGCGTGTATGTTGGTACAGATCGCCGCGCTTTTGGGCCTGATTGATTTGGGGAAAGTCGCGTATATAGCATCCGGTTTTATATTATTTTTTATATAAGAAAGAAAGGAAAGGAAGAAATAGAACAGAAGGAACAAATAAATAAAACGTTCTGGAATAAACGGAGACAGGATAACACTTGTATCTTTCCGGCACGTATACCTTGAGCACGTTTCGTGCGACATGGAGTTGACAGCACTATACAAATGTAGGCAGCTGGAGGAAGGGGAAATAACTCTTGTATGACACTTACTACACACTTCATCGTTTGTAAATAATGAATCACTTCCGCGACATCGACCACAGTAAGCCCTTACACGTTGCCGACGTACAACAAAGCTACTGAGGTACATAAATGGCGTTAACCGCTTTCTCCGGTTCTAAAACCTTTGTATACAAGACAATTCAGGTCAGCGAGGTTTTTTCCGGGTACTCCGGTTTTCTGTTTCCCTTGAATAATGGTATTGATTGCAAACGATTAAACATTTTCAAAAATAAAATTCTGCTTTGAAACTGCTTTATTTACACACTTCTTATCAGCACTGTTTCGTTTTGTTCCCTGGTTTACGTCATCAGTTTCTCTTGTTTTGGGTAGGTTTTGTTGTAGAAACATTATATTTTTGATCACATCCATGCTAATTAATAAATATGCGCATGGACAAGAGGCATATAGCCCGAGGTATACATGTATTACCTCAAAGAAGTATCATCTGAATTGAACGCGCTAATATTCTGTTACACTCGTTTGATGTTGGTGTGTTTCTATCAGTAGTTGATTCAGCCCCAATGCTGAAGTCCTGATAAAGTGTAACTCGGATTCGTTTATCCACGCAACCCGTTCAATCAGCAACACAGAGTCGTCGTATGAAGTTTTCAAACTTTATTCAGCGTACATCAACAACTGCATTCAATCGCTCAATCACTTTTTCTCTCCCCTTACTTTTCACAGAGCACCGAATATATAGTTTTTCTCTCACCTCGAGATAACGTCAGAATGTTCCCGATGACGCTTTACAACCAATCAAACTAAAGTTCGTCATCACTGACTTACGTCATACAACATTCTTTTCGGTCCAGGAATGTTCTCAAATATCTAAACCTATCGTGAAGTTTCGATCGACAGTAAACAACCAAATTTAGAGAATTCTCCAATAATATCGACCAACTAAAATTACCAACGTTATACAAAGCTTCTAACAACAATGCAAACTCAAATCAAAGGTAAGTACACTCTATTATTGAAAATTGTGCAAAGCGAAACGATTAGATCTATCGCGCGCGTTTCAACGTAACATATTCATTATGTGCCTATATAAAATGTTTCTGTCTGTGCTATGTGCTAAGGATGCACTTTAAATGTCAAGGACTATTTTAATATGAAATATGTACACGATGGAGAGTTCTTACGCTGTCTTCCTCCGTCTCTCTTCTGGCTGTTTATTTGTTTGTTGTTGTTTTTTAATGTTGAAAGTATGTGTGCTTCTTGAGTAGAAGATTCAGCTGCAGAATGTTCGTGAGCGTATGGTGTCTTTTATTTTGTGAGAGTTGCTTACGGATTGTCTGGAAGCTTGCTTAGTCAAGAGCGAGAAGTGGATGTACTTGACCGAGAAGTGGGTTTATCTGTTAAAGCGGAAGTTAACATGATTTATTGCCTCGCTATGCTACATATAGTGGTCATGTGATGTCATTTTGAACAGGTTTTAATGTATGTGTTCGTGTGTTATTAACTTTGTTTTTGTGGATTGAAAAGTGTCACGCCACACATTGCGTTTCCTTGTAATTTATGGGAACTATACTACTACTACTACTATTACTACTACTACTACTACTACTACTACTACTACTACTACTACTACTACTACTACTAATAATAATAATAACAATAACAATAATAATAATAATAATAATAATAATAATAATAATAATAATAATAATAATAATAATAGTAACAACAATAATAATAACAATAATAATAATAATAATAATAATAATAATAATAATAATAATAATAATAATAATAAAAGGCCATTTAATCAGCGCTTTTCAAAATAACAAAGCGCTTTACACAAACAAATGTAAACACAACATGCGTACATTGCATTGGTCAATAACACGCAACCACATACACATCCCAACACCACCACCCTTCCCCACCCCCCCACCCCCACACACAAAAAAAAATATATATATATATTGTTTCTTCTCTGGTTCTCCTCCTCTGATCATTGTGTCTCTACTCTGGCTTGTGTGTTTGTTTTTTATTGTCTCGATGTGCCCTTTCTCTGGTATTATCCCTTTCTGTTCTTCATAGCAAGATGGATATCGTGTGTGTGTGTGTGTACGCGCGCGCGCGTGTGTGTAGGCGATAGGTGAGTGTGTTGTATATGTGTTTGTGTGTACGTGCATAATTGTGTATTTCTTTGTGTGTGGGTGTGGGTGTGTGTGTGTGTGTGTGTGTGCACGTGTATTTATGTCAAAGTGGGGACTCGACTGTGTTGATTTAGTCATAAATGGGGTCTTTTGCTAGGACCCCACTTTTTTTCAGGGCCCCACTTTTTCAAAGTGCTCGCAAGTGCTCTTTAAGTGCATGCAAGTGCAGTTGTAGTGCATGGAAGTGCAGTTGTAGTGCATGTGTACTTAAAGTTCACTTCGCGAAGTGCAGTTGTAGTGCATGTGCACTTAAAGTACACTTGGCCAAGTGTAGTTGTAGTGCATGTGCACTACAACTACACCAGGTCAAGTGTAGTTGTAGTGCACATGCACTACAAGTACACTTGACCTGGTGTAGTTGTAGTGCATCTTCCAGACGGGTAGGATAAGGAACTTTCCTCGACGATTAGGGTAAGGCAGTGCCTCGACGATTAGGGTAAGGCAGTGCCTCGACGATTAGGGTAAGGCAGTGCCTCGAAAAGGGTTAGGGTCAGGGCTAGTTGCAGCGCTGCAACTAGCCCTGACCCTAACCCTTTTCGAGGCACTGCCTTACCCTAATCGTCGAGGCACTGCCTTACCCTAATCGTCGAGGAAAGTTCCTTATCCTAGCTGTGTTTTTGAACAAACTTCGTCCTCTATAGGCGAGGAATTAGGTCAAACTTCTTGCGAAAAGGGTGCTTTTTTGAACAAACTTGACCTACTTCGTCTCTTAGGAGAGAGGAATTAGGTCAAACTTCTGGCAAAAAGGTGTCTTTTTTGAAGAAATTTGCCTCTTAGGCGGCGAATTAGGTCAAAGGACCCCATTTAAATATGAATACACGAATGTGTGTGTGTGTGTGTGTGTGTGTGTGTGTGTGCAAGTTCATGCGTGGTTCTCTCCCTTCTTTCCCCCTCCTCCAAGACACTCCACCCCCACACACACACTTTAGAAAGTAAACTCGCTGAAAGGTATCACAATAATGATATACCGTCAAAGATTTGCTGCTGGAGTGTATTGGTCAAAAGGAAGTCAGACAAGTGTGCGTGGTTAGTTTTTGCCTCTCAATCAAACTACTTTATTGACGGTGGGTGTCAGAACATTTCATTTTCCCCATGGAAATTTCCCATGAGATGTGAAGCCTGCCTTAAGAAGAGAGAAGAATAACATGGCCTTAGAAGAATCGAGTAAAATCCTTGCAGACTGCCGACGTTATATAAAAGCGATATCAATCATAGTTGTTATAAAAGGTAATTTGCCGTTGAGGCTGTTTTCGGAACTGTTCTACAACAACGCGATGCGCGCTGAAAACAGATTACTAAGGAGTTGCTGTAGAAAATGATGACTCTCTCTCTCTCTCTCTCTCTCTCTCTCTCTCTCTCTCTCTCTCTCTCTCTCTCTCTCTCTCTCTCTCTCTCTCTCACTGTCTCTCTTTCTCTCTCTGATTATTATGATTTTTTTTACATGAATTTTTTTGTTATATTAATTGTTATTAATACAAGCCCCAAGGGCAAGATATAAAATAAAAAAACACACAGTGCTTACTCTTTTACCCTTGTCAAATTAAATGGTTATATCCTCTCTCTCTCTCTCTCTCTCTCTCTCTCTCTCTCTCTCACAAATACGCACACAAAAACACACGCACACACCTTTCTTTCTTTCTCGCCCTTTTACACAAATACACGCGCGCACACACCCACACACACACCCACGCACACACACACACATACACAAACACACCATTTCACTAATCTGTGCGAGGCCATTGATTAATTTCCTTAAGTCTAGCGTGAGCCACCATTACCTACATGCAGCAGGAAATCTCGCACTTCCGCGCTGCAAGCTCACCAGTTCCCGAGCAGTCGGACGAAAAAAATATTTGTGCCGTGATTGAATATACCAACACTCTTCCTCTTTCCTAAAGGGCACTTCCCAATCCACAGCGAAAATGGCCATCGGCCGTGTTCACATGTCCTCCTTCCTGCAGACAAAATTGACATTCTGACATTCTGGTCTCGTTAGCGTTATCGACTGTCGCCACAGTTGGCCAGCAAGAGTCCGAGCCTCGGTTGAACCCAAGCTTCCTTGTCATCGTTAGATCTGCCCCCTGTGAGGGTGATCTATCAAGGTAATCTGTGGTGTACCCGCAGCATGAGGAATTCGGATTTTGTTTGTTTGTTTTTCTTTTTCTGGAAGCCGGTGTGTCCTGGTAGGTCAGTGGATAGAAAGGTGGTCTCCTATGCCGAAGTTCACGGGTTCCAAACCCCGCAGGGGACGAGCTTATGTGGCGCAGGTACGAGACTTTCAGGTCACAGAGGGTTTTCTCCAGGTACTCCGGTTTCCTCCCTCCTTTCAATAATGGTATTGGTCTAGCATTTCAAAGTAAAATTGGATTTTGTATTTTGTCTTCTAATAGCGACGTGCCTTTACACCACCTGTTGGAGTGATGACGTGTTTGCCATGTAGGTAGGGGTGTTCGTAACACGGGAGCGTGTATCTTGTTTACAGATCGCCACGCTTTGAGTCTGATTAAGGAATAAGGCGCGAGTAGCGTCCATAATAATAATAATAATAATAATAATAATAATAATAATAATAATAATAATAATAATAATAATAATAACAATAATAATAATAATAATATCCAGGGTTTGAATGATAGGGCGAAGGTATGATAGGTCTGCGTAGGCCTACAGTCAATGCACGCAGGACATTTCACGAAAATTCAAGCAGTAATCAAAATGGACAGGCGATTGATTAAGAAACATATGTCCGTGTGGGGGCGAGTGTGTGAGTATGTGTGGGCGAGTGTGTGTGGGTGAGAGTGTGTTGGTGTGTGTTTGTGAATGGCGTGCCTGTTTCATTGTATTTTATGCTTTGTTTTCCATATCTTTGATGTACATCTTTGTAGATCACGATGATGTTAGTTAGTTACATATTCATTGTTTACAGGGTCCAGCGGACTGCAAAGAGCCGAATCAGAACCACAAAATCAAGACCACAACTTCGCTGAAAGAGGACTCACTCCTGATCCGCATAAAAGATCTGCCGAAACAACCCTAGTGGTAACACTGAAGGCACTCCACCAGCCGGTCACTTTACATTAAAGACATCCCACACAGGGACGCTGGTGTTATACTCTAATTTATCGAACTCCCGTTAACAAAAACAAAATAGGATACAACATCATTATAAAATATCAACAAAACACATACATATAAAATGCCTACATTGGCAAATAATAACATCATAGGAAGTCCCAGTGACCATTTGGTAGACAGCGTCCAATATTCCCAAGCTGATCCAACAGACCTCACACACAAATGAAGAGTTTTGTCCCGGAAGAGTTTTCAAGAAAAAGGGTAGGTGACTGGTCTAGCGAAGGAGAAGATAGTATAGTAGATTGATATAACAGAGTAGGAATGAGAAAGAACAAAAGAGAAAGACAGCGACAGTGGGAATGTAGAGCACTAAAATAATGTCCAGAAAGTGGAGATACTATTTATACCTAAACCTCCGGCACTCCCACGTGGGGTCACGATGATGACATTACAAGAAATGTGTATACGTGTTACACGGTATTTATCAATAGTTGATTCAGCCCCGATGTTTAAATCTTGATCAGTGTAACTCAGATGCGTTTATCCACGCAGCCTGTTCACTCAGCAACAAGGCAGGAGTCGCGTATAAAATGTTCCAACTTTATTCAGCAAACATCAACAACTGCATACAAGATAACTTGCCAAAAATCGCTACAGAAATCACTTTTTACAAGCAGACTGAAAAGGAGAGAAACTTTGTGCATTCCGGACTGACGCAATAACACCCCATCAAAACAAAACTCGTCACCGGAACTGCGCGCTGTATTACGTCAAAAAAACATTCTTCGGTTTAGAAGAATCGCTCAGCTATTACGAAACAGATCTGGAAACTTCGATCGATAATAAACAAGTAATTCCAGAAAATTCTCAACACTATCGACCGGCGAAAATTATCAACATTTATACAAAGCTTCTTCTAGCAATAGAGCGAAATAAAATGATCGAAACTATCGTGCGCGTCTCAACCGTAACAATACGTAAAAGAATGAACAACAAGTTTGTTTGGGTTGTCTTTTAGAAACAGGATACATATCAGAGGGGTGAAATACTAACATTCCCATTTGTCGTGTGTTGCTTGCTTCGTTTTTTTGTCCTTGCGGAATAAACGAATCCTCCCTTTCTAGCAAACACTGAGGGAGGGACGAGTAACTCTCTTATTCGTAAAGCGAGTCATTTCTGTTTCAGTCCCTTTTCCAACAGTGCTATTTCTTCTTCAGCGTCATTACATAATAACAAAGCATTGTCACTGAAGGTAAACTTTGGCAATCTATAACGATGGTCACCCCAAACAAAGAAAGAGAGAGAGAGAGAGAAAGAGAAAGAAAGAGAAAAAATGGCAAAAGATAATGAATAAGCCCAACAGAACGTGAAATTTCCAAACAAAAAATTAATAATCCGAGAAAGAATATGATTCCAAAGCGGAATGCATATGCCCCACCCCCCACCCCCAAATAAATAAATCACCCCAAAAATAATTAGAAAAATAATTATGAAGCGAGAAATGGCACAACCCAAAATGTTGCCCTCTACTCGCAGAGCTCAAAATTGTATCATTTGGTCTCAGGAGAAGACAACCCTCTAGTCATATCTATGACATCAGGTCCATGCTACAGTAAGGATGATTTGACAGGGTTATCTCCCCTCTACACGGCGCTCCCTATTGGTCAACAGCTGTAGTTATGTCCCTTGACTGTTGTCATCCCACAGTTACATTATATATAGGGTGGAATTTGGACAGGATTATCTCCCGTCCAATGGTCGCTCATTGTGCGTACAATTAACTACATACATTTGAAAGGTGGGTAGGGGTATGGGGAGATATAATAAAGGTATTAAATATGAATAATATTACAAAGGAAAATCGTAATTCATGATTTAATGAACACGATTCAAGGTAGAAAGCAAATTACAATTTAATATGGACAAATATGGCTGGATCTTTGGAACTGAACAATATGATCTTTATTTTGATGAAGATTATGATGAGAGGATGATAAGGAAATAACAATGATGATGATGATTTCTATGGCTTCATTGTCCAAAGGTTTTCACTCATAGCACTCGTATCAGTACAACTTATGATAATCTGATGAATAAAATTTGATACAACAACAACTCATAGCACAATTGTTCAATAAACAACAAATCCTTCATTTATAACGGCAGAATATAAAAAAGATTCAACCTATTAGGTCAGTCTGACACCAAACTGAACAAAACCCAATCTGCAAATACTACATTAATATTTATTTGATTGCTGTTGAACATGCTTCTGTCTATTCTCCAAACATTGTAAAAGTAGGATAAGCCTGCTTCCGCCAGGGAAAGTCTACGACGCAGAGACGTAAGTTCCGTGGAAGGACAGCGCCATCTTGACGTGAGCAGGAGTGACGGCCCTTGCCACCTCTCTAAACGACGCGGCATCCAGCACCACCAAGAAGCAAGGGAGACCAGGCTGCAGTCCCAGCATGGGAGATAACACAACGCCTGAAATAAGTAAGGGAGGTTATCATTCATAACAATTTGACTTTACCATCATGCTAATGAAAATGCCTGACCATTCTGTTTCAAGGTGGGACCTCCAGATGCGCATATATTATAGAATTAATGAAAGCAGGAACTAACATATAAAATACGTTATGTCAAAATACTATCAACGTGGAAAGAAGACGGAAAGACAACGTCAATAGTGTAACTTTTTTCCTCCTTCTCAGCATCACATTCATCTACAGCAGCACCGTTTCTAGCACAGCTACTATCAATTATTATCACCAAATCCCTTTCATCACACCACCACCACCACCACCACCATACAAAGCAACGCTAACAGCATCCGTCCCCCACCCCTTGGGGTCATGAGCAATCTTGCCACTGTAGATTGTTCTAACCTATAAAGGGAAAAGTAAAAGCCCCAGTTGAAAACCTGTCTTGACTTTGTAGGGAAGACTGATTCACTGCGGTAACAGTACCCCTGTTGGAGTGCCGGGGGTTTCAGTATAAATAGTATCCCCACTTTTTGGAAATTTAGTGCTTTAAATTCCCACTGTCGCTGTCTTCCTCATTTGCTCTTTCCCATTCCTGATCTGCCCTATCACTCTGCTATACTATCTTCTTCTTCGCTAGATCAATGACCTACCTTTTTTCTTGAAAACTCTTCCTGGACAAGACTCCTTGTTTGTGTATGAGGTCTGTTGGATCAGCTTGGGAGTGTTGGACGCTTTCTGCCGGGTGGTCACTAGGGCTTCCTATGATGTTATTATTTAGCAATATAGGCATTTTATATGTATGTGTTTTGTTGATGATTTATAATGATGTTTGTATTCTATTTTGTTTTTGTAACCGGGGGTTCGAGTAGTTGGGGTAAAGCCTCAGCCGTCCCCTGCGTGGGATGTCTTTATTGTAAAGTGACTGGCCGGTGGAGGGCGTTCAATTTTCCCACTAGGGTTGTTTCAGCAGATCTTTTATGCGGATCGGGGGTTGTCCGGTCCTGATTTGGCTCGGAAGAGTCCGCTGGACCTAAAGCAAAAATCAATCAATCAATCAATCAATCAATCCGTCCCCCACCCCCCCACCCCCCACACCACCTCCAATCATCATCATAGTGCACACGCCTCAACGACTATTACTAACCATAACCGCGGGCCTTACCATCGTCTTCCTCAGTGGCGCCAGGTCTCTGAACAAACACGCATTCTCCAGGTTCATACCCCTTCTCTGTCCACGTCAGCACCGCTTTCGTCTCCAAATCCAGCTTCACCAACTGTAGGCAGCAAATTCAGCACTCTTACAGTCAGTCAGTCAGCCCACTCTCCAACCAATAGTTTAACAATCAGTCAGTCAGCCCACTCTCCAACCAATAGTTTAACAATCAGTCAGTCAGCCCACTCTCCAACCAATAGTTTAACAATCAGTCAGACAGCCCACTCTCTAACCAATAGTTTAACAATCAGTTTGTCAGCCCACTCTCCAACCAATAGTTTAACAATCAGTCAGCCCACTCTCTAAACAATAGTTTAACAATCAGTCAGTCAGCCCACTCTCCAACCAATAGTTTAACAATCAGTCAGTCGGTCCACTTTTTAACCAATAGTTTAACAATCAGTCAGTCAGCCCACTCTCCAACCAATAGTTTGACAACCAGTCAGTCGGTCCACTCTCCAACCAATAGTTTAACAATCAGCCAGTCGGTCTACTCTCCAACCAATAGTTTAACATTCAGGCAGTCGGTCCACTCTCCAACCAATAGTTTAACAATCAGTCAGTCAGCCCACTCTCCAACCAATAGTTTAACAATCAGTCAGTCAGCCCACTACTAACCAACAGTTTAACAATCAGTCAGTCAGCCCACTCTCTAACCAATAGTTTAACAATCAGTCAGTCAGCCCACTCTCCAACCAATAGTTTAACAATCAGTCAGCCCACTCTCCAACCAATAGTTTAAAAATCAGTCAGTCAGCTCACTCTCCAACCAATAGTTTAACAATCAGTCAGTCGGTCCACTCTCCAACCAATAGTTTAGCAATCAGTCAGTCAGCTCACTCTCCAACAATAGTTTAACAATCAGTCAGTCAGCTCACTCTCTAACCAATAGTTTAAAAATCAATCAGTCAGCTCACTCTCTAACCAATAGTTTAACAATCTGTCAGTCGGTCCACTCCCCAACCAATAGATTTACAATCAGTCAGCCCACTCTCCAACCAGTAGTTTAAATAAGAAGTCAGTCAGTCCACTCTCCAAATAATAGTTTTACAATCAGTCAGCCCACTCTCCAACCAATCTTTGACTCTTGCAATCGCAATAGTTTGTTTTGTTGGCGCCCACATTGTTGTTTGTGATGCAGTGAGTCCGTCTGTCAGTTAGTTGTTCAAAACATTGCAAGCCAAAATAAATTAGTATATTTGTAGGCATGGAATAAAAACAATTAATGTAAATGATTAGTGCATCACCATCATCGTCATCTGATAATATGGCGAAGGCGAGAACGTCCATTACAATGTCGATGATAATGGCGATGTTTTTTCATCATGATGATGAGAATGATGATGATGATGGTGATGATGATGGTGATGATGATGGTGATGATTTTGGTGATGATGGTGATGAAGACCACAATGATATAAATACCCTTCTATCGGCAGACAGGAGACTAGTGCCATATACGTAGCGGTAGTTGACTGCGTTGTTGCGTCCATAGTTGATGCTAGGTAGCTCCATCTTCACTCCCCCTGCACAACAACCACCATAATATTATCATCAGCAACGACGACAATACAGAGAGAGAGAGAGAGAGAGAGAGAGAGAGAGAGAGAGAGAGAGAGAGAGAGAGAGAGAGGGAGAGAGATGCAGAAATGCACACACTTATTGCCTCCCTTTATCAATCTGTCCCGCAGACACTTCCAATGACCAAGATAGCGCACCTTCCACAATAAGGTCGTAGTCAAGGTAGACGGAAAGGTCAGGCTTCAACACTGCCGTGGCCTTGCTGTTGGCCAGAGTCACCAGGTTCTGCCCTACTGTAGCCTGCAATCACACACATGATGGTAGTACTGATGATGATGATGAGGAGGAGAAGGAGGAGGAGGAGGATGATGAGGAGGAGGAGGAGGAGGAGGGGGAAGGATGGGTTTAGTGACGACGATGACAATGATAATGACGACAAAGACGATGATGATGAAGAAGAAGAACAACAACAACAGAAGGAAGAAGAGGAAAAAGATCAAGAAAATACAAGAGAAAACTTGACACCCCAACTCCCACCATGACCAATGCCTACCGTCCACCACCACCCCAAGTATCACACGTCCACCACCACCCCAGGTATCACACGTCCACCACCACCCCAGGTATCACACGTCCACCACCACCCCAGGTATCACACGTCCACCACCACCCCAGGTATCACACGTCCACCACCACCCCAGGTATCACACGTCCACCACCACCCCAGGTATCACACGTCCACCACCACCCCAGGTATCACACGTCCACCACCACCCCAGGTATCACACGTCCACCACCACCCCAAGTATCACACGTCCACCACCACCCCAGGTAGCACACGACCAACCAACTCCCCAAACCTCACTTCTTCAATGGAGAGTGGCAACACATAACGTCGGAACAACGAAACGGAATGAACCACATTTTTCTGACTGAGGGTTTCCAGACCGAACTGCTCCACGATGGACAGGTCGCTGTAACCCACGATATCCACCACCAGCAACTTGGCACCGTCGTCAGCCTCTGTCTCAAAGCAGTTGACGAAGTGGAAACATAGGGCGGGGGCAGCTCGGTACTTGATATTCACCTCCTTGTTGTCCGAGCGTCTGACCACTCTGAATAACAACTAACAAAACAAAGGGGCACGTCGTTAGTGGTCAACTATCCTGGCGTACATTCTGTAATCATCGCCTCACTTCCCTATTGTAGTTACACAGTTTGTGCCCAAAATAGTCTAGTGGTATTACTGAATGTGACTTTAAAATTAATGGAACAGGATGGGGCGGGGATGTAAATCGTGTATGGGACGAGAAATAGTGTCAATGTTGGGATGAGGTTCAATCTACAACATGGATTCTCCTCTAGTCTAATGTATCACTCATTTGTTCACGTTGCACAAATTGCTACATGATTGTTATTCGCATGTTACACGTAGAATGTGAAACATTGTCACATCTCGATCTCGAGTTGACAATTTTCCATATCCCAGGCCGAGATGCGAATAACGTATAACGTCTCTTTGCTTACCGCCCTAGCTCAGGGGTAGCGTGTTGGTCTGACACACTGATCAACCAGGTTCCAATACAGTGGTTGGCAAGATAACAGTGGCATTTTCACTGGCCATCTTAGCACCATGATTGCTCTGGTGCTTCAGTGTTGATTTAGGTTCCTACCCCCTATTCCCTGGGAAGGTTATCTCCCTTTGCCGTATTACCCTCAACGAGGGGTGAGGGTGTTGCGGGTCATTGGCTTACGTCTTCCTTGGGGTAGGTGCTGAAGTTCTGGAATGGCGGGGCCTTCCGCCAGTGGTTGGTGAGGAACTTGAGCAAGCTCATTACCAAGGGCTGTTCCAGTATGACGAAATGCTCCTCCGACATGCCGAAGCTGTGGTTGTAGCTGATGTTCATCTTCCAGCGCGACGGCAGAGCCACCAGACGCTTGATCTTGGTGGTGACGGGAGACCCTGAAATAACAACCATTCAGTCAACCCATGAGTGGGTCAATCAGACCACCAATGATTGGGTCAATCAGTCAAAACATGACGGGGTCAATCAGTCAAAACATGACTGGGTCAACCGGTCAACTGATAGTCGACTTAGTAGCTCGCTACAATATAAAGAGTCCAACTGACTGGATTATCTCCCGTGTGCCCTGTTCTTACCAGAGTCTTGAGGGGGAGGGATGAGCACGATGTTGTAGTTGTCAGTGGGGTTGAAGGATGTGGCCAGGTTGTACATGTTGCCTTCCTTATCAACATGGGGATGAGAGGTGGACAAGTGCACCGATATCGTCTTCACCAGGTTCTCCTGAATCAGTTTTCATTCACCATTCACCCGATACACATTGGTCGAAGGCTACTAGAAGCATGCTGTAGTAGTCGCCTCAACAGGCCATAAAGGCCAGAGCACTGCTTCCTATACGCTTCCAGCCCTAGGAGCATTGACCAATGAACTCATGAAAATAGAAAAATGTAAGTTTCGTCTCCTCTAGGGACGAATTAGGTCAAACTGTATCTGTTTCTAGGTCAACTGTCTTTTACGAACCGTTTGATGAGAATGTTTTTGAACCGTTTTTTGACGCCGGATAGTGTCCTCACTTGGTTTCATACAATTTAAGAATCCAACAAGGCAAATGGGTTTTTGAGACGGAAAGAGCGGAATGTTGTAGAGCAACATCCTCTATATATTTACAGTGAAATTGCGCTTTTTCCGTCCCTATAGAGCTTGAAGCGTATAGAAAGCAGTGCTCTGAAGCATGAGAGCATGCTTTATCGCCTGTTGAGGCGACTACTAAAGCATGCTTCTGGCAGCCTTCGACCAATGTGTACCGGGTGTTTCATTACAGTTGTTATTCTTCTTCTTCTTCTTCTTCTTCTTCTTCTTCTTCTTCTTCTTCTTCTTCTTCTTCTTCTTCTTCTTCTCCTCCTCCTCCTCCTCTGCCTCCTCCTCCTCCTCTTCCTTCTTCTTCTTCTTTGTTCTTCTTCTTATAGAGTGCATTTACAAGCTAAGAGAGATTCTCAAGACGCTGGTTACTAATATCCCGCATGCACACACCAGTTTGCTAAAGTAAGGATTCGAGCCTACATCGCCAAAGATGCACGAACACAAGTCTTCTTATTGTTCGTTTTTCTTCCTTCCTTTTTTTCCCCTTTTCTTTTTCTTCTGCCTCTTAAAAAGTCTAGTTCATACAACACACATGCACACGCGCGTACCTCCACATGCAAGCACCTGCATTGCCAACGATGTTTAGTTTCTTTAGATCAACTTGCACCGCCTACGGAGTCTGTCAAGGAAGCATTATCTAATTGTACAACATAAAGGTACACACACATGCAATATACGCTGCTCCTACCTTGTCAACTATGCTTAGTTTTTCTGGATCAACTTGCACCATCCACGGAGTCTCCGTTAAGGCGTACAGTCTGTCGCCGTGCTCTACAATGTTCACTGCGGTATTGTCAGTCAAGTTGCCCGTATACAACGGCTTGAAATAAGACATCACCCTGTCATACACATACACACAATGAGAGAACTGCGCTGTGCAACGTATCAAACAATTGCTAATACATGAACACAACGGGAGTATACTGATTTAAAGAAAAATGAAGATACAACTATTCTCAAATGTGAAGTAACAGAACATATATATAACAATTACCCTAATCATTTTAAAGTATACACTGATGGAAGTGTTCTGGAATCATCAGAGTGTGGGTCAGGATTTATTATACCGCATTTGAATATTCAAAAATCTTACTATCTTGGTCACGGATTTTCAATATTTACATGTGAATTGTACGCAATACTTATGGTGTTATATTGTATAATTAACATTCCTCATGAAATATTTAATATATTAATTTGTGTTGATTCCAAATCGGTGCTGTATGCTTTACGAAATTGGAAATGTAAAAAGAGAACTGACATAATTGTAACGGATGGATATTTAGTGTAGGTGCAATATATATATATATATGACTCCTAAAGAATTATGTGTGCGTGCACGTTCTCTCTGTTAACTACCACACCCACAAACGTACGGACTCTTCTCAACACAAACAAACACCAACACCAGATATCCGTTCCACGTTCTCAAAATTTATATAAATAATCAACAATAATCCTTATCAATCTTTCACTCTAATCTTTCACACAAAATACTTCAACACCGTTTCACTTTATACACCAATCCCACACTGGTTTGACAATGCCGCACTAGAGCGACCGAGCCTGGATAAACGACGTCAGGCAATTGCTTGTCCTGGTCAACACAAACAGAACGAAAACACTGTACCTGTTTTAGCCGTTCTCACACAAGCTGGCACTAGACGCCAGAGACGATTCAATACGCGAATGCACGTCGACGGGCGGAGGAGCGTTCGTTAACTCCCGTCCACCCGAAGTAGACAACGTAGTCTCTGGTCAGCAAAGGGCGTAAATCTGACCCTCTCCGATGTCTCTCACTTGTGGCCTCCGATCTCTCTCTGTCCCCACCTGGACAGCACGGAACCACAGCTGCTCCTCAGTAGGCCTCTCGCCCCAAGTAAGCCTCCAGTAGGCCGCTATACGACATATATATATACAAATGTCAATTCACTGACTCGAATAATTTATTCTTCTTTAGTTTCAACACATTTGTGTGATCGTGTCTTCCTTCCTTTTACGATGTTGATCACAATCCAGATATAATCATTCCATGAATGAAAATTACTACAAGTAAACATACTCACGCCTTTCATTCATATTTCATTATCTACTACTCTACAACTATCGCCCCATGTAATTAATAATATTATTACATCAATGAAAAATTATATTCCGTCCTAGTGGACAACAGCTCACCACCTTCCAATACAACAAATGCAATTTCAAAATATACTTATCAGAATCCCACAATCATGAAAAACGTTATAGATACCTGTAATTTTTACAGCACAAAAATACAACTTCCACTTCCAGATAGAAAGTTCCACCGAACCTATACACTTGACAAGTTCACAGTGCTTTCTTCATCCTTTAGTTATTCCACAATTTAACTTTTTTTCCTTTTCTCTTTTTTTTATAACTTTCTTGGCCTACACACACACACTGCTCCACGGCACACCAGCCTGACACAGAATTTTTGAGTGAGTGAACAATTTTTCCTCTAATTCAAACTTTGATTAATTCAAACCTTCATATCATTGGCTCCCGAATCCTAGCCAATCAAAAACACCGTACAATAATCGAATTATAAAAAACCCGGAAAAATCTCGTTCTCTACACTACCCCCCCCCCCCACCCCCCCCCTACGAAAAAAAGAGACCGACCGAGGTTTCTTTTTCAAAAAGAGCAGTCTTTTCCAAAACAGAAGTTCTTCCGCAACAGCTACGGCACAAACTGATCAACAGCAGAACGCGACAGAAGATCAGCAAGAATGTTGCGAGATCCCGGAAGAGGTTCAATATGAAAATTGTACTCTTGCAAAGAAAGAGCCCATCGCATGATTCTTGTATTTTTGAACCTACATGTCTGCATGTATGTGAGCGGTCTGTGATCTGTCTGCAAGATGAATGCAACACCCCACAGGAAACAAGAAAACTCACAAACATTCCAAGCAAAAGAACAACCAAAAGCACACCCAAGTCAAATAAACCCGGTATTGCTGACAAAATAACAGCATAAGCAGAAAAAACTGAAAAAAGATCCTGACGATCTGAAACAGGCAACACCGAATCAAAAACAACCGACGAAATGTTCCGATCATCCTTGACAACACCCACAGACGCCAAAACTTGTCTTGTTGTCTCTTCACGCACCACAGCAGAATTCACCAACTCTGTACCCACAGAGCAACACCCAACGTGAGGAAAACCCCTTTCCTTGGCAACCTCAACAAACTTGCCTGATACCAAATCATCACACTCCACCATCTCACCTTCACAAACAACTGTGTCAACACACACCTCAACTTCAGCAACACGTTGGACAACCACCAACGGTACCTTCAAAACCTCACCTTTCGACCTCGACTTCTGGCACACATCACAAGTACGAACGTACCTTGAAGTATCCGCTGACACTCCAGGCCAAAAAAATTTCGAAAGAACTCGCGTCAAAGTACGACGAGTACCACAATGAGCAGCAAGCAACTGATCATGTGAAGTAGCCAAAACAGCAGCACGCAACTTCTCTGGAACAACAATCTGCTGTAAAATTTGACCAGGCTTCTCGTACGAACGATACAAAACACCTGCATCCTCAAAGAAAAAATAAGTAGCAGAACCAACAGCTTTCCTTTCTCCAGACTGCGCAAACGCAAAACATGAAGCAAGACTGGAATCTGCTTTCTGCAAATCAATCAACTCCTGACGAGAAACGCCAAAATCCTGAGAAACGTCAACTAAAGGAGTATGAGGAAAATCTTTCTTCGCAGTGCGAGCTCGAGTAGTGACAGCCGCCACACTCAACTCAACTGAAACCTGAGCACCAACAACAGAATCTGTCAACCCAGCAATGTTCCCAATGATCAAATCAGCAACTGGGTCAGGAAGCACAGCACAAACCAACTGACCTGAAAAATATGGAGTGGACACTGCAAGTTTGGCAAGCGGATAGACAGTAATCTCACCTCCAAAAGTCTTACAACGAACTTGACCTTCGATGTACTCGAGAGATGACACCAATCGCTGACGCACACCACAAATCGTAGCACCTGTGTCACGAAGTACAGAACACGGAGTACCCTTCACTGTACCCAACTCCAAATGCAGATGACCAACAGCTGGACTAGCAACAGAACAGACAACTTCAGGATCGACAGGCAATGCAGCAGAGACAACCTGAGTCTTTTGTGTATCTGATTTGAGTGCAGAAGAACCAAACGGACAATTTTTCTTAACATGTCCCCCCAACCCACAAATGTAGCATGGATTTGTCGGATTGTTTCTAAGTGGACATTTGAATGAAGAATGGCCACTGCCTTTGCAAAGCTGACATTTAGCAAAATTCATAGAGGAGCCACGTCCGAATCCACCACGACTTTGACCTTGATTAGAATCTGGAACAGGGGATGGCGCACTTCGATTAAAGTTCCAGCGGCCACGGTAACCAACCTGACGTCGATAACCACCGTATCCACCGCGAAAATCCGAACGACCCGAAGCGGCATTAGTTTCAGCAACTGTATCGAATTGACCAACCGACGCGAAGGCAGAAGTACTGGCCTTGCGAGCCAAATTCTTACCCGGACGAGCAAGACGGTAACTTTCGGCACAATTCACCATGTCCTCGAGGCTGACCAATCCTCGTTCGCGAATGAAAGTGGCAAGATCTGCAGAAACACTCTGGAGAAATTGTTCACCCAGTACCAAATCAACTATGCCATCTAGAGTACGTTTGACACCCGAAAGTGCAACCCATCGATCAAACAGTCGATTAAGCTCAATGCCAAAAGTTTGAAACGGTTCATTTGCGTCTGGTTTGGTGGAACAAAATTTCTCTCTGAAACCTTCAGCAGTACATTGGAATTTCTTCAACAAATTATCTTTCAAAATGTCATAATCACAATGTCCATTGGCAGCTAAACTATGATACAAACTCAAAGCATTCCCTTCAAGTAAGGCAGACAAATAAACAACCCATTGACCCTTTTCCCAGCCAAGTGCAGTAGCATTTGTTTCAAAACGAAACAAGTATGAATCAATATCATCAGTCTTCTCTCTAAACATAGGAGGTAAAAAGGTAAAGGTAGTCCCATAGCCTTGTGGCCGTAGGGGAGCGTGATGTTGGAGATCACACTTATCTTGGGCCAGCGTAATGAGGGTGATGCCCAACTCTCTCCCTCGCTGCTTTACCTTCCCCACCCTCAAGAGAGTAGGTACTCAATCACAGTTGAGTCAACTGGGGGCGTTGTTGTTTGTCGCTTCACACCTTAGCGGTCACCCATCCAAGTGCTAACCGCACCGGACGGTGCTTCACTTTCGACACAGTAGCGAGTGCTCCAACCACTGCACTATCCGACACCCCTCATAGGAAGTTTAGGAAAAATTGGTCTAGCTTTGAACTGATGCTTCGCATAAGTTTGATCATGATCATGATCTTGACAAGCAACATGACCACCCTGATTAGCCTGTAGTTCTAACTGCTTTGTTTTTTCCCTCTCAAGTTCAATGTCCATCCTTTTGGATTCCATCTCTTTTTGTGTAACTAGTTTCTTGGATTCCAATTCTTTTTCTATTTCTAGTCTCTTGGATTCTAATTTTTTGGATTCCAGTTCCATATCCATTTCCTTATCTTTTCTTTTGGAATCTTTTTCTATCTCTGTTTGTTTAGCCTCCCGTTCTCTTTATCTTTCCAGTCGCTGAAAACATTCTTGAATATATTTATGTTTGTCAGCCACTTCCAAAGTAGTAGCTTGTTTAAGAAACTTTTCAAAAAGATCATCATAGTCATTAATAATGTATAAATATTTATGTGTGTGTAAAAGAAGAATGAATGGACATGTTTAATTGACAGACAATGTAATTTCCATGCTTTTGGATTAATAAAGTAATATCTTATCTTATCTTATCTTATCCATGTTTTAAAGTTGTTTTTTTTTTTCAAAATATAAATCAAAATCAGCACCTACCTAAACTACTATATATACACTAAGTCCCAAATACCCAAAAAAGAATGATAAAAATAAAAACTAACAATAGCCCAAGCCAAGCTAAGTCAAAAATAAACTCAAAGTGAAACAAATGTAAGTAACCAATAAATAGCAGGAACCAAATCAATAAATCGATTAAGTACTAACAATCAACTATCAACAAATCTAACTAATAAATAGCAATAAAGCAAATCAATTAAATGACAAAATATGAACAATCCAATATCAACAACTATAATTTCCTTTTTTTTTAAAAATAAATTATTTTTATAATAAACAATAGTCGAAGATAACTCAATACCAAATCAATAACAGCAGTGTTCAATTAATCTAAGTCCTCAAATGTCTAAACCCTATGAATTATTTCCAAAAAAAAAATTTTTTTTTCAAAACCTCAAAGTCAACACTACTTTAATAAATATAATTAAATAAAAACAAGTATGTCAAATACTAACACCTAATAAGACAAAACAGCAATAATATAAACAAATCAAATACTACTAACTCAAATAATAACGTAAGTTCAAACAATAACTTCAATCAATACTGAAATATATATACACAACAAAGGAACAATTCAACAGAAAATTTCAAAATTATTAATGTTCAAGTTAAAGAACCAAATAATGAATTATACCCACACTAAACAACAATATAATCAACAAATATTTCCAAAATTTCTAATAATAAAGTCAAAACAAATCAAAAGATATATTAACACTAAGCAAAGAAAAATTCAACAATCAATTGCAAAATTTCTAATAATAAACTTAAAAGAAAAAGAAAATCAAAATTAAATTAACACTAAGGGGTTTGTAACTAACCTATAATAAAATAAGAACGTGGAACAACTCATTCACTGATACACTCACACACAAAGTTAGGCCTACAGAACACAGATGCTAGAACCAATGTAAACAAACTAAGACAGCAGAAAGAGCAATGAAAAAGAAAAATAGACCCCACAGGTAGAAAAAGATACTAAGCCCTTGAGCAACTCTGAAACTATACAGGAGCGCCCTACCGTGAAACTGGAGACGGTCTAAAAACCACTAATAACAACAAACATCCAACAATCTCAACTGCTAAACACAACAACAGTCAAACAAGGGAGATAATCTAAACTCTACCCAATAATGTGAAAGAATTGACCTAGATACTACCAACCTTTAAACTACAATACTAACACAGAAACAAACAGGGTCACCACATGTAACGGATGGATATTTAGTGTAGGTGCAATATATATATATGACTCCTAAAGAATTATGTGTGCGTGCACGTTCTCTCTGTTAACTACCACACCCACAAACGTACGGACTCTTCTCAACACAAACAAACACCAACACCAGATATCCGTTCCACGTTCTCAAAATTTATATAAATAATCAACAATAATCCTTTTCAATCTTTCACTCTAATCTTTCACACAAAATACTTCAACACCGTTTCACTTTATACACCAATCCCACACTGGTTTGACAATGCCGCACTAGAGCGACCGAGCCTGGATAAACGACGTCAGGCAATTGCTTGTCCTGGTCAACACAAACAGAACGAAAACACTGTACCTGTTTTAGCCGTTCTCACACAAGCTGGCACTAGACGCCAGAGACGATTCAATACGCGAATGCACGTCGACGGGCGGAGGAGCGTTCGTTAACTCCCGTCCACCCGAAGTAGACAACGTAGTCTCTGGTCAGCAAAGGGCGTAAATCTGACCCTCTCCGATGTCTCTCACTTGTGGCCTCCGATCTCTCTCTGTCCCCACCTGGACAGCACGGAACCACAGCTGCTCCTCAGTAGGCCTCTCGCCCCAAGTAAGCCTCCAGTAGGCCGCTATATGACATATATATATACAAATGTCAATTCACTGACTCGAATAATTTATTCTTCTTTAGTTTCAACACATTTGTGTGATCGTGTCTTCCTTCCTTTTACGATGTTGATCACAATCCAGATATAATCATTCCATGAATGAAAATTACTACAAGTAAACATACTCACGCCTTTCATTCATATTTCATTATCTACTACTCTACAACTATCGCCCCATGTAATTAATAATATTATTACATCAATGAAAAATTATATTCCGTCCTAGTGGACAACAGCTCACCACCTTCCAATACAACAAATGCAATTTCAAAATATACTTATCAGAATCCCACAATCATGAAAAACGTTATAGATACCTGTAATTTTTACAGCACAAAAATACAACTTCCACTTCCAGATAGAAAGTTCCACCGAACCTATACACTTGACAAGTTCACAGTGCTTTCTTCATCCTTTAGTTATTCCGCAATTTAACTTTTTTTCCTTTTCTCTTTTTTTTAAAACTTTCTTGGCCTACACACACACACTGCTCCACGGCACACCAGCCTGACACAGAATTTTTGAGTGAGTGAACAATTTTTCCTCTAATTCAAACTTTGATTAATTCAAACCTTCATATCATTGGCTCCCGAATCCTAGCCAATCAAAAACACCGTACAATAATCGAATTATAAAAAACCCGGAAAAATCCCGTTCTCTACAATAATATTTGACATCAGGTATTTAATTCATTGTATACATACGAGGGGTATTGGAATTACATTTTGTTGGGTTCCATCACATTTTGGTATATATGGTAATGAAATGTCAGACATATTAGCCAAAAAGGGAGCAATGAAAAGTGGCAATACGATTTTGAATTGTGATTTGAAAATAGGTCAGTTTGAATACTATTCTTTAGTTGAACGGCACTTTTACATGACAATTCCTAAAGTAAATATTATATGTTGTTCAAGAGCAATTTCAAGATTGATATACAAACTACGATTGAATTCGTGGAATACAAAGTATTTGAAAAATATGAATTGTATATGTAAAGGGATCGTCTCTTTAAATCATTTACTGTTTGAATGTACTGTTTTAACACCATTATACAAACAACAGGGAATTATATTATCAGCACAGGAAGACACTAAAACCATTTTATATGGTACAGAAATATGTGACATTGCTGGTATCATTATGAAAACAGATTTATATAAGATATTATAATTTTGAAGAACGTTGATATGTTATTGTTAATTTTGATTAAATTAAATTAAATTATTACTTATAACGTATTACTTATAATTATATTGTTATTATTATTATTACTGCTTTCTATCCCCCGTGTTCACTCAAAGACCTATGGTGAACGATCTTTCTCTTTCTCTGCTGCAACTGCCTGGAACTCACTACCGATGCAACTCCGACATGCTCCATCACTTTCTTCCTTCAAGCGCCAATTAAAGACCCACCTTTTTAACACGCAAACTCAGTAATTTTCACTCCCCCTCCCTTCCACCCCCATATGTAATCTTTTACCAAGTCACGTGATCTGTTCATGGATGGTGGCGGCACCGGCTCGGTTCTTGGTATTCATATTATCTTTTGCTTTGCATGGCTATGTTTTTACTGTAATTATTTAACCATTCGATAAGTGTATAACTGTTCTGTGTGTGTGTGTGTGTGTCTGTGTGTGTGTAGGTGTGTGTGTGTAGGGGTGTGTGTGTGTGTGTGTGTGTGTGTGTGATTGCACGTGTGTTGTCAAGCGCGGCGAGCTTGCATTCCTTACCGTTTGCGAGGTACCGCGCGATACAAATGTACTGTATTATTATTATTATTATTATCATTATTTTATTTTATTTTATTTTCATAATTTTTTGTTGTCTAAAATCACATTGTTGTGAACAGACGTGAAATTAAAATATTGAATTGAAAATATTGAATTGATGAACACAACGTGATTCTGATCGCACACAAGCACAGGATAATGTTTTAATATTCTCATGGTGTTAGATTAACTAATACAACTATCAAAACTATCAAACAAAATCAGTCACTCTGTTCTCCCTCGTCAAGCCTGGCTCTGCTGTGCAGTTGCCGTGCTTTCGGGGAAAGGCAACCTAAATTTCGCCAGCGTGGGAACAAACATTATACGTGGATACCTGCGTTTTGTAAGGCTACGTCGGCGTAGTCGTTATCGTTATTGTCAACGTCGTCGTCACCGTCGTCATAATCATCATCATCAATCATCATCATCGTCGTCATCATCATTTCCTTTCTCCTCCTCCTCTTCAACATGGTCATCATAGATGACGATTATTATCGCAATATTCCTATTCCTGTAGCCCATACTTGGCGAACATGGACTGACAAGGATCTGGCGTCTCCAAGGTCGCAAACTGGGTCGCCATCAGGCGATTGGCCTTGAATGACCGTTGCCACGAGTCAGAGTCAAGGACGCGTGACGTGTACGTGACCTTGCCCTTGGCGATGTTGAAGCGGTGCAGAATGGCGAATCCATCAAAGAGATGGTTCATCCGATCGGACCCTACTGTGAAGATTCCTGAACCGTTCCGATACAACGACCCTTCCAGCCAGTCTGGGATTTGGCCTGCAATAGATCAAGGTCATATATTACAATACAATACCATACCAAACATCTTTATTACCTCCAGGAAGGAATTAATACGTTTATATAATGGTATATAATGCTGCCGTATGCATATTGCTGAATCCTTGTGAACACCTTTACAATTATTTATCCATCGCTTGCCTGCGTGCAGGATGGCATACAACCATTCGGGAGCACTTTGGATTGTCTAATTACGTTAACTACGCGTCATTGCAGTCATAATAATAATAATAATAATAATAATAATAATAATAATAATAATAATAATAATATAGTCATAATGTCTACCAAACAGTCGCTGTCGGCTTGACGTTAAGTCATAGTTGTAATACTGATACATGTCTACGAGGCCACCTGTAGTATCCTCCGTTAACAGTGCGTAGGTAGCATCTTAGGGCGACAAACGGTAACATGTAACAGGTGGTTACTACGCTCGTTTACATTTGCCTTGCCGAAATCTGTGGGTGCGCTCTCCCCACCTCCCACTCATCTCCACCAGGGACGACCATTTTCACTTAGTTACGTTAGTTAGCTATTCATTGCTTACAGGGTCCAGCAGACTGCAAAGAGCGAATCAGGACCATGCTATTGCTTAAAGGGTCCAGCGGACTGCAAAGAGCGAATCAGGACCGTGCTTACAGGGTCCAGCGGACTGCAAAGAGCGAATCAGGACCGTGCTTACAGGGTCCAGCGGACTGCAAAGAGCGAATCAGGACCACCACTTCGTTCTGAGTCTCTTTAAGTCACCAGGTTCTACCGGTGCACCGGTTTCCTCTCTTCGATCCCTTAATATCAGGTTATTGGACGTAGTTTATTTGCATTTTACAAATAAAACATGAATTATTACCCATCTTCTCAGATCGTTGAACATTGAGACGTTCAATGGGAAAAAACCCTCGAGTATTATTTTATTATTAGACTGCATCTTCAATTTATTTCATCATATTCACAATTGAAAATGACAATGTAGATATAACACATTTACCCTCAATCTTTGTGTCAACGGGTGTGTTTATAGCATCGTCAGCCGTCAGAGACAAATAGGGTAAAGCCTTCGTTATTTCTGATTCGGTGGTCTCTGTGGCAGACGCCATCTTGACTGTCAAATCACCTGAAACAATTGTCAACACCTTTTAAATTTGTCTTTGTATTGCGTGACACTGTGTGTCACGTGGGGTTTAGTTGTTACTGGGCTCTGCACAATGGAATGCTGTAACCCTCACGCTTTATTCGATGGGAACTGCTAGTTAGTCAAGTTTATTTTGAGTGGGGGGTTATGTTACATTGAAACGCAAACGAAAGTATGTCTGAAACGCTCACGATAGATCTAATCGTTTCGTTTTGCGAAGTATTCAATAATGGAGTTTATTTACCTTTGATTTGAGTTTGAATTGTTGTTAGGAGAGGCTTTGTATAACGTTGATAATTTTCGTTAGTCGATATTGTTGTAGAATTCTCTGGATCCGCGTGTTTACTCTCGATAGAAATTTCCCGATACATGTCGAGGCAAGAGGACGTTCCGGAAGGAGAAAAAATATGTATTGACGTAAGTCAGTGATGACGATCTTTTATTTGATTGGTGGTAGTGCGTCATTTCTACTGTATTCGAAATTGTTCGGGAAGAGAGAGAGGTTATAAAATTATGTGCCGCACTGTTTTGTGAAGTTGCTGTTGAAAGTTGTTGATAGTGAGTTGGAAAGTGAGATTTGAGAGTGAAGAGGCGATTGTATGCAGTTGTTGATGTGTGCTGAATAAAAGTAGAAAACTTCACACGTCGACTCCGTGTCTTGTATGCTGAGTGAGCAGGCTGCGTGGATAAACGAATCTGAGTTACACCTTATCAGGAATTCAGCATTGGGGCTGAATCAGATACTGATAAAGAAAACACCAACTTCGAATCGAGTGTAACATTTTGCAAAATGTTACACTCGGTTTGATGATGGTGTTTTTCTTTATCAGTATTCGATTCAGCCCCGATGCTGAAGTCCTGATAAGGTGTAACTCAGATTCGTTTATCCACGCAGCCTGCTCACACAGCATACAAGACACGGAGTCGACGTATGAAGTTTTCCACTTTTATTCAGCACACGTCAGAAGTGCACTTAGTCGAATCGCCCAGTCTCGAGGTTGCCAATTGGAGCTTTCGGCGAATCTCTCAAATCTCGCTAGATAACTGTCGATCTGGTCCTTCCCGTCGACGAAAGCTGGCAATTTTGGAGCCGTATGGTCGTTGGTGACTTGTGGCGCATGCTGATTGTTTTGGATACGCGCCAACTCTAGCTGGTACTGAAGTCGTCTCTCTTCCGTCTCTCTTTCTTCTCGGCGTCGCTGTTCTTCTGCTTCTCTTTCTTCTCGACGACGTTGCTCTTCTCTTTCTTCTCGACGACGCTGTTCGTCCTTTTCTTCTCGGCGTCGCTGCTCCTCTAATTCTCTTTCTTGTATTCTCTCCTGGGACTTGACGTACTCCGTCAACTGTTTCCCTTTTAGATTCAGTTGAATCCCTTTCTGCCAGAAGTCAGCCATCTTGATGCTTCTGGAAAGTTCTTTTCTGGAAAGTTCTTTTCTGGAAAGTTCTTTTCTGGAAAGTTCTGTTACTGTGCTGTACCTTTCTAGACTGTTCTAGAACAGCACGCTTTCTGCAGTAGCGCTGATGCTTGCCACTAGTCGCCTTCGCTGACGCAGGCCCCGCTGTCCTCGTCGTATGCGACGCTGCACCACGCTGGTGTTGATGTATACGCTCCTGTGCTGAAGTAGACTCGACGTCCGCGCGTCGCTCTCTCTAATACTGGCGATGTAGCTCCGAGACTCTTTCTCTCTACGTAGTCTTACGGCAGCCACGTCGTCCCGATCTGTTGTTCGCTCACGAAGCAACTCTTCAGCGACTACACGCCCTTGCAGCCAACCCGAACCTATCGGTGATGTAGTCCCAGTATGTTGGCCCCTCTCGACGCAACTCGTTGGCGGCTACCCTCGATGACTGCCTCTCGTAACGTTGACTCGCTTGTTGTAGCAGTTGAACCCTTGGCTATGGCGTGAATCCCGGCTTGGCCCCCAAAATGTTACACTCGATTCGAAGTTGGTGTTTTCTTTATCAGTATCTGATTCAGCCCCAATGCTGAATTCCTGATAAGGTGTAACTCAGATTCGTTTATCCACGCAGCCTGCTCACTCAGCATACAAGACACGGAGTCGACGTGTGAAGTTTTCTACTTTTATTCAGCACACATCAAAAACTGCATACATTCGCCTCTTCACTCTCAAATCTCACTTTCCAACTCACTATCAACAACTTTCAACAGCAACTTCACAAAACAGCGCGGCACATAATTTTATAACCTCTCTCTCTTCCCGAACAATTTCGAATACAGTAGAAATGACGCACTACCACCAATCAAATAAAAGATCGTCATCACTGACTTACGTCAATACATATTTTTTCTCCTTCCGGAACGTCCTCTTGCTTCGACATGTATCGGGAAATTTCTATCGAGAGTAAACACGCGGATCCAGAGAATTCTACAACAATATCGACTAACGAAAATTATCAACGTTATACAAAGCCTCTCCTAACAACAAGTCAAACTCAAATCAAAGGTAAATAAACTCCATTATTGAATACTTCGCAAAACGAAACGATTAGATCTATCGTGAGCGTTTCAGACATACTTTCGTTTGCGTTTCAACGTAACACCCTGTGAATTACTTTAATAAATTTATTTGTTTAGCTCGGTCTGTGTTACGGCTGGGATACAGATATAGATAGAAAAATGGTAAAAGATCACTGTCACAATAGCTTTCACACGGCTATGAATCATATGTAGTCCAGCCACTTGATAACAGTTAAAATCACACATTTATTTCTTCTACTCTATACAATATCTTCGAGGTGCTAATATACCTTAAAATGTCATAAGTCAATGCAAATAATTCGATCGCTGATAGTCTAGGCAGCTGTTATGTCTTCATCGGGCACTGGCTACTAGATTTCATGAAGATTGGACTACTGTGGTCCGTTTTACTACAGTTCTGAAGAGTGGACTACTGTGGTCCTTTTGCTATCAGTTTGGGTGCACTTCTTCCGTGTCACTTAACTGCAGTGTGGTGTGTTTGAAGCCCTTCGTGGAGGTAGCTTCTGGTTCACGATGTGTCGTCGTGTAGTTTGGTCCCTTGCCACGCTGTGGGGTCTTGCAGGGTGTTTTCCAGGGGTGCTCCCTCAGCCTTGTGCTGTAGGGGCTAAACAGCCAACTTGGTTTTCCTGTGGAGTTGGGCGCACGGGATAGCTCGCCTGCTCGTCTGTAATATAAGAGACGAAATTCTGCACAACCCTGAATAATCGGTTTGTGCAGAGCGTCTCACTGAAAGCCAAAGTAGCCCTCAGTGATAGCTCCACATCTCTATACATAAGCGACGAACATTCTGTTACGTCCGTGGTCCACTGGAATCTCAACTCTAAGTTTTTATACATACATAAATATAAATCGTGGCTAACTACACACATACATAATTAATAATAATATAAACATTCACGGGTACAGCCACTGGTCTGCTAACATACATATAGGTTCAACAACAGTAGTTCTGTCAGGTATTCAACATGGCGGCGCAACCGGTCGTGTTTCGCCACGTGGTCACGCAAATTCGGAATAACAATTCACATCTATGCATAGCAAATTCTACAAACATAATTTCAACAATAATATAAATATATCACGATGAAACAGAAGTATGTTTATTTACCTGTTTGACAAAGTCAGGCCTCGTGGCTACTTGAGTGCATTCTAAAATTCACAAGTCCTGTTTCCTGGTCTATGAGTGAAGACAGTTCGCTGCTCCGGTCTAGCTGTGTAGACTTCGGTGTCTTTCGTAGCACTGACTTAAGCTATGCTAGGTTTTGACCCAGTCAGAACCGGTTCTAACCGCTCTGCCTGCGTCCCATTGGTTAAAACTTTCAGATTCAAGGCACACAGTGCTGACGTCACTAACTGCCTGCATCAAGCTCGCAGTGTGTGTACCTCCTATACTGTAATCAGCTGCTGTGTAATACTCTAACTTTCTAAAGTTACAATGACTAAACAAGGCTAAATAGTAAATAGGCAGGGTAAAACTAGTAATCTCGTCACACTGTGTTGTAAGGCTACTGCATCTTTTGACTGTGACAACAATACAATTCCCATATACATGTCTGACATGGGCTTAAAGCAGTATTGCCAACTTCCTATGTTAAACATGAAATACAGGATATTTGGGACCACTTAAAATATGGTTCAGCAACTTGGGTGGTTCAATTGTACACCTGTTCTGTCATTGAACATACCAATACAAATTGTATTTTCCTCATCATGCTACCCAAGGACACATGATTGCGAGATAGACTACATCAGAGATTTGTCAAAAAAAAAAGGGTTCAGAAACCTAGGTTCGGGGGATCTGAGGACCTGGAAAAATAAATGTTTGAATCTCTACGAACTTTTCAGTTAATAAAGGCCATTGATGCGTCACAGCGTGCGTTTCCTTCAAAAGAGGGAGAGGGAAGAAGGAGAGAGCGAGGAACAAGAGGGTGGTGGAAAGAGCTAGGGGACGGTGGGGGTTAAGGGGGGGGGGAGTAGAAGGGAGAGAAGGAGGAGGAAGGTTAGATAAAAACGAAAAGGGGTGAGCAGACGTCCGGTCGGTCATCCAAGCGTAAAACATGGAAAGGGATAATCTGAGTCTATCACCGAAGTCAACTCATGTGGAGGGAGGGAGAATGGGAAAAGAGAGAGAGAAGAAGAAGAAGAAGAAGAAGAAGAAGAAGAAGAAGAAGAAGAAGAAGAAGAAGAAGAAGAAGAAGAAGAAGAAGAAGAAGAAGAAGAAGAAGAAGAAGAAGAAGAAGAAGAAGAAGAGAGCACGCATCGTAAAGGGAAAGAACTGGTGACTGCAACATCTTTTCATCCCTTCAAAACCATGGTAGCGTCCCTTACAATAATGCCACGTTCGTCTTCTATATTCCTAAAGTTTGATTTTCACGTATTATCGCTTTTACGAAGATCAACGGTGAACAAGCTGTCAGCAAAATAGAAGTTCTTTCTTTTTTTTCAGCATTTTTTCACAGCGTTGATACAAGGACAGTGGGAGGGAAATAAGATATAAGATAGGAAGAGGAAGGGGATGAGAGGGGGAAGGAGGAGAGAGAGAGAGAGAGAGAGAGAGAGAGAGAGAGAGAGAGAGAGAGAGAGAGAGAGAGAGAGAGAGAGAGAGAGAGAGAGAAATGACTCCGTTATAACAGAAGGTCAATGCCAATACAAAAATCCACCATCACTATCCACCATCAGACCCAGACCTTCATGCGCGTCAGACGAACGAATCGTCCAGCCACTGCCTTCCTTCCCGCAACTTCTATATAGTCAGTATCAGCATTTTTTCCAGAATAATCGATAGCTATGCCAATTTTGCAATCTACCAGCACAGCACAGTGCTTTGGTGTGTTTGAAGTGTTGAGCAACACGTGCCACGACGTCATCATCTTGCTGCCCGTCTTCCCCCTCTGGAAAAGTGAAAGAGGATCAAATTCTTTCTGCTTCTCTCATCATGGCATAAATCAGACTGCTCACCTGGATGGCTTCAGTTTCTGCGATGAGTTCCATGCGCAGACAAAAACGGTGAAAATGAGGTTTCCACACAGGTCACTCTTCCGGTCTGATGAAATCTAATGGCTTGTCTTAAATGGAAGTTTCGTGGTGGGTCATAACATGACATTACATTACATAATTGTTGCTTTAGGTCCAGCGGACTCTTCCGAGCCAAATCAGGACCGGACAACCCCCAATCCGCAGCGAGACAAACCCGAACCTTTTCTCGGCGAACCAAAGGTCAAAAATGCGGTTTCATTCTTAATTGGGTCTTCCCGAGACCAGCCGAGACGAGAAAGGAGATCAGGCGTCACGGCGAGCTCTTTCGTTTCTGAACTGGGTCTATTTTTAGCTGCGTCGAAACTGACATACCTGACAAAGTTACGTTAGCAACAATGGCGGCCTTCGATCGTGAATTGAAAACTGCAGAAGATTTTGGCGTTGTTCTAGCGCTGTTTAACTGGCCGAGACAAACCCGAACCTTGTCTCGGCGAGACACCCGAGACAGTCTCGGCGAGACACCCGAACCATCCTTGCCCTTAACTAGGCTCGGCGAGCAATCCGAGACGGGATCGGCGAGAACATCGAGACGTGTCTCGCCGTGTCGCGGGCCGGCCTTTTGTCTTGCCGTTCGTGCGCAGCAAACCTGCCCGAGACACTATTTTGATTTGCTGAAAAATCTATCAATGTCAATGACAACTGATCTAAAGAAATACTACAACACTTAAAAGAAGTAGGTGCACCAAATCCAAACTTAAGTTAGACTAGAGAACAGTGAAAATACTGAATCAGTAAAAATTATAAATCATTGAATAGCCATTGACCTGTTCAGCAAACTCTTGCACCAGTGCAGGAAATGCACCTTGCTGGTGCCTTTGCAACACATAGGGCATTATTGCCTTTTGCTTTCTTTCTCTTTCTGCTGCCCCTTCGTTCTCGCTTATGACATACAGCGCTAGAACAACGCCAAAATCTTCTGCAGTTTTCAATTCACGATCGAAGGCCGCCATTGTTGCTAACGTAACTTTGTCACGGTATGTCAGTTTCGACGCAGCTAAAAATAGACCCAGTCCAGAAACGAAAGAGCTCGCCGTGACGCCCGATCTCCTGTCTCGTCTCGGCTGGTCTCGGGAAGACCCAATTAAGAATAAAACCGCAATTTTGACCTTTGGTTCGCCGAGACAAGGTTCGGTTTGTCTTGCCCAGTTAAGCTAGCGAGAACGAAGGGGCAGCAGAAAGAGAAAGAAAGCAAAAGGCAACACTTCCCTATGTGTTGCAAAAGCACTAGCAAGGTGCATTTCATGCACTGGTGCTAGAGTTGGCTGAACAGCTCAGTGGCTATTCAATGATTTATTATTTTTACTGATTCAGTATTTTCACTGTTCTCTAGTCTAAATTAAGTTTGGATTTGGTGCACCTACTTATTTTAAGTGTTGTAGTATTTCTTTAGATCAGTTGTCATTGACATTGAAAGATTTTTCGGCAAATCAAAATAGTGTCTCGGGCAGGTTTGCTGCGCACGAACGGCAAGACGAAAGGCCGGCCCGCGACACGGCGAGACACGTCTCGATGTTCTCGCCGATCCTGTCTCGGATTGCTCGCCGAGCCTAGTTAAGGGCAAGGATGGTTCGGGTGTCTCGCCGAGACTGTCTCGGGTGTCTCGCCGAGACAAGGTTCGGGTTTGTCTCGCGCAGTTAAGCTAGGGCTTAAAAGATCTGCTGAAACAACCCTAGGGGGAAAACTGAATGCCCTCCACCAGCCGGTCACTTTACAATAAAGACATCCCATGCAGGGGACGGCTGAGGCTTCACCCCAACTTATCGAACCCCCGTTTACAAAAACAAAATAGAATATAAACATCATTATAAATTATCAACAAAACACATACATATAAAATGCCTATATTGCTAAATAATAACATCATAGGAAGCCCTACTGACCACCTGGCAGAAAGCGTCCAATATTCCCAAGCTGATCCAACAGACCTCATACACAAACAAGGAGTCTTGTCCAGGAAGAGTTTTCAAGAAAAAAGGTAGGAGACTGGTCTAGCGAAGAAGACGATAGTATAGCAGATTGATAGAACAGAGCAGGATTGAGAAAGAGCAAATGAGAAAGACAGCGACAGTGTGAATTTAAAGCACTAAATTTCCAGAAAGTGGGGATAATATTTATACTGAAACCCTCGGGACCCCAACGGGGGTTCGTGGTGGTTCAAAAACTTAGTTTTTGAGGTTTTCAGATCCCGAGCCTAAGTTTATGAATATTTTTTGGTTCAAATCACACATCCTTTTTTACAGTGAGTGTTTCCACACTAGGAAAATAATTAATTGCTGAAACATTTATCCTTGCGAGTGTATGTATGCGTGCGAGCGCCTACAGCAAGCTGTAAGTTTGATTGTGCGCTATACAAAATGCATTATTATTAATCCAAACAAATAATCTCTTTCATAGTTCTAAGTGTACGGTTTTGATATGAATCCGTTTTGGCTACAGGCCAAGGAATTTCAGGCTTCCATTATCCTTGTTATTTTCAAGTAAAGTGGGCCCGAACTTTTTTTCATTGGAATGAGGTATGTGACAGATTAGCTAAGGAGGGAGCACAAAGGTCGTCAGATTTTATAATTATAACAAATTTGAATATGTGTAATCATGAAATATTTTCCTTACTAAAAAGGCAGTTTATCATGATAATAACATTAAAAATATATCTATACTAAATTGTTCAAGACCACTTTCTAAATTAATATATAAATTAAGAATGAACGCATGGAACACTAAATACTCAGCTGATGTTCAGTGTATATGTAATACAAGTCTATCAGTACATCACCTTCTCTTTGAATGCTCAGTTTTAACAGACATATTCAAAGTAAATGGACTTAGTATAACTAAATATATGGACATTCTGTAGACATGGTTCTATATCATCCAAATGTTACAGACATTGTGAAAGTTATTGCTAAATCTCCTGTTGGTAGACTCTTATAGGCTGTTTGTTTTGAAATTATGTTTTGAAATAGTTAACGTGTTTTAAAAGTTGCATTTTCAATGTCTACTATCACCAAAATGTGTTATCCAAATGTTACAGACGTTGTGAAAGTTATTGCTAAAACTCCTGTTGGTAGACTGTTATAGACTGCTTTGAAATTATGTTTTGAAATAGTTAAAGTGTTTTAATAGTTACATTTTCAATGTCTAATATCACCTAAATGTGTGAAGAGACGTTAAATTAAAGATTGATTGATTGGGCGCCGAACTTGTCCGATTCCCATCGGAGGGTAGTGGCGCCACGTTTATCACTATGGAAGGCGGAAAGCGTCAACGCGCCATTGCACGCCCATCTAGTAGCTGATTGGTCGAAAACTTACACGCCAAAATTGCGCAATTGCACACGCAATTGCACGCGTATTTACCTACGAGTCACATTAAAGCTAAGAATGGGAAATGTCCGGAAATGCGTTCTATGTACCAAAATAATTTAATATAAATTGACCCTCCCCTGCTTCCAACTCACCAAACTAAATGTTATCATAATTTAGTTATATATATTTTTTGGGGAACGGCAAAAGATTGGGAAAATCCGTATAGCTATCGCAGGAGTTATCTCTATTGTAGCCTTCGTCTTGTTAGATCTGAGATGTTCTGAAAATACTCATTTGAATAGCGGAGAAAGTTTAGTTATCATGTAAGACCACGTATGATCATTTTTCTAAGGAGAATGTAGTTGGGATTGTGTGTTTAGTTATCTGGAAATCTGGTCCTATTTTCCTAAGCTTTAGTGTTAAAACACTGAACAATACGTCATAGCTGACTTTCGCCATCTAGACCTCTTTTGGCCTAGAGCTTTACTACAGCTTTGTTTTGTTTGTAGATTATTCCAGTTTTTTCATCGCTACGCCACGCTAGCTTTTCACAGCTACACTTGGTTTTTCATAAATACAATACAAGATTATTGCTTTAGGTCCAGCGGACTCTTCCGAGCCAAAGCAGGACCAAGGGTTTTTCATCACCGTGAATGTAAACTTTTGATGCCAGCATCTGTACACTTGTTGTTGCTCTATTGCACACAAAATAAAGACATAATAATAAATATACATTATTCTAACATTTAATTTATGGTTGAAGGCAGGGGATGGGTGTGGTGGCGAGGATTACATTGTAAATTATTTGTCAAGTTATATAAATTATGTTGGTACATTGAACGTATTTCCGAATATTTCCCATCCCTAGTTTTAATGTGACTCGTAGGTAAATGTGTGTGCAAATGCGTGTACAATGGCGCGAGCATTTGCGCTTGCGCAGATTGGCGGTAAAGTTTTCGACCAATCAGCTACTAGATGGGTGTGCAATTTCGTGTGCACTTTCGCGTGCAATTCCACACGCATTTGGCGCCTTTCGCGTTCCATATATTACGGCCCGGTTGGAATTTTTAAACGTGTGTAGCTGTAATTTCACTACAACAAGGCACTTTTTCATGACGACGTAATGTACACTACTCTTTTACGATTTTACTATACTGTAAAACTTCCGTTTTGAGACCCTCTCTTACATTGCTTCTTCCAACCTACGACCGGAAAAAAATTCACCGATGCTTTGTACTTTGTAAACGACCTCTCTTAAACGACTACCTCTAAAACGCGACTTGCGACCTTCAAAAAATTAAATTTTACGACCTAGCATCTGAAACATTCCGATTCCAAAGCAATACTATATGTGTGCGCTTGAAGAAAACAGTTTCGTTTACAACTTTTAACAGCAGACGATGCATTAAAGCAGCTTGAAATACTTGAAGGAGCTGACCAGATTTGCCCTGAGCAGGGGCCTGTCAGATCTTGCCGACACCATGTCTTGTGTTCAAAGTGACATATTAAGAGAACATGCACGATCATGCAAACAAACAGAAATAACCGCTTTCTTTAAAAAAAAAAATTCAATGATTGAATAAAAATAATGACAACAATATTAATAAATTCATCTTATAAGTAGTTAAAACTCCAAACATGCACTCAGCACTTGCATACACTTTTCAACAACTATCATACCAACATTGATTTTTTTTATTTGGTAAATAATGAGGATGAGGAAGATATTGACTGCATTGGTTGTGAGACAGAGTATAATCAATGCAGTCAATATCTTCCTCATCCTCATCAGAGTATAATAAAGAAGATCCGTTGGATCTCATTTTTGATATGATGATGATGGTCATTGTTGTCAGGGTGGCGACGTGGTGATCGTCCTTAACGCTCATGCAATAGGACGTTAAGCATCGTTTTTCGTTCAGAGTATAATCTATATTTCTGAAAGATGGCAGATGTTCCCTATACTTAATGGTATGTGTACTTTTTGTACATGTATCTTTTTTACTTATTTAATTTTCTAAATGTCTTTTTCGAAAATGTCCTACCTCCTTTTTAAGACCCCTCCAAGTTAAGACTTCGTTTTAATGGCAATTTAAAGGTCGTAAAACGGAGCTTTTACTGTAATATGAAACAACTTTACTAAGATCGACACGCAACAAGAGAATTCAGCTGCCTTTACTCCCCCAGTCGTGCGTGTACTCATGCGTGTGGGAGGAGTTTAGCTTGACGTCTAAACTGGTGACGTCACACTCTCGCTTCTGATCGGTCCTCGTAAGCCCGGCTTATATATTTTTGCTGAAGAAATCAACATGAGCTATCCTTATGAAATGTTACACTAGCCAGTACGCCAGGAAATACATAAGGAATTCATAAGCGTACCACAAGTGTGGACGGACCTTAAAACGAGGGAAAGGAATTGCTGACTATGTTTAACAACAACAACAACAACAACAACAACAATAATAATAATAATAATAATAATAATAATAATAATAATAATAATAATAATAATAATAATAATAATAAACATTTGTACAGCGCCCTTCCTCACAAGAGCTCATAGCGCTTTACAGAAGAAGAATAAATAAATAAATAAATAAATAAATAAATAAATAAATAAATAAATAAAGCAAAAACAAATCATTATATACCAAGTCAGAGTATATTGATTGATTGACTGATTGATTGTTGCTTTAGGTCCAGCGGACTCTTCCGAGCCAAATCAGGACCGGACAACCCCCGATCCGCATAAAAGATCTGCTGAAACAACCCTAGTGGGAAAACTGAATGCCCTCCACCGGCCAGTCACTTTACAATAAAGACATCCCACGCAGGGGACGGCTGAGGCTTTACCCCAACTACTCGAACCCCCGGTTACAAAAACAAAATAGAATACAAACATCATTATAAATTATCAACAAAACACATACATATAAAATGCCTATTATTGCTAAATAAAAACATCATAGGAAGCCCTAGTGACCACCCGGCAGAAAGCGTCCAACACTCCCCAAGCTGATCCAACAGACCTCATACACAAACAAGGAGTCTTGTCCAGGAAGAGTTTTCAAGAAAAAAGGTAGGTCATTGATCTAGCGAAGAAGAAGATAGTATAGAAGAGTGATAGGACAGAGCAGGATTGGGAAAGAGCAAATGAGGAAGACAGCGACAGTGGGAATTTAAAGCACTAAATTTCAAAAAAGTGGGGATACTATTTATACTGAAACCCCCGGCACTCCAACGGGGGTACTGTTGCCGCATCGTTTCGTTGGGTAGATTACCGTCCCCGGACACAGTAGCGTATAGGGGACTCCTGTTGCCGCAGTGAATCGGTCATGCCTATAAAGGAAAGACAGGTTTTCAACTGGGGCTTTCACTTTTCCCTTTATAGGTTAGAACAATCTACAGTGGCAAGATTGCTCATGACCCCAAGGGGTGTCAGAATATATACCAATTCAGAACATATATACGAAGTCAGAACATACACACACACATAAACACACCCACGCAAACACACACACACACACACACAAAACATTAGGCATCCCATATGGTCGAGTGGTAACGGATTTTTAACGGATTTTTTTTATATAGCGGGTACTCCAGCCTATGACCAGACTCACCACGCTTTACATAGTCATTACATATAAATACATGCACACGATAAAACATCGCTTTTGCTACAATACACCAAAAGACGGAACAGTAAAGGTACAAACTATTTACAACTATGTACACAAATGACAAAAAAAGACAGAAATAGACTATTTACAACTATGTACACAAATGACAAAAAAGACAGAAATAGAATAGCAAAAACCTATTCACAGCTATGTATATGCCCGGTTAGGCCCAGGAGGAAAAACAGTGTAAGTATTTACAGCCGTGTATACACTTACGGATCAGACACAGACAAAAGAGGAGAGAATGGCAGCGGGTACTGGAGACAAGCGATGTGAAATAATCAACTGCGCCAGCAGGGTGAAGGCCGCGATGGGATAAAGAAACAATGACTGGAATAGGCCGACATCTCTGGAACCTGCGACACCCACCCCGATACGGCCGATTTTTCTTCTTTTTTTAACGAGCACACTCCATTACCGTGTATGTCAAGACGACTCGGCGCATTACAAACTTGCAGGGCAGGTTCACAACAGGCTGGAATCCAGTGGCATTGTAATGTTTACATAACAAATTCAAATGCATATTAAAAGTCAAATTTCAAAGAAGAAAAAACGTAGTAGATATTATAAATAAATTATCAGCAGGCCATTTTATGCCAGATTTTATGCAACAACAAAAGCGCAGAATGCTATGCACCATAACCTTTTGTTATATGCATGAACCTTTCACTGTGGATATAGCATCATGGGATATTGAAAGGGAAAGAAGAGATTTGGGTTAAAAATACGGCGGGTACATGACAGTTGAAAACAGGATTTCCATATGGGATTATTAAAAGTTCTACCATGGTGGCTATGGCTGTTTATGTTACTGGAAGCACAGGTGGCTATGGCTGTTCATGTTACTGGAAGCACAGGTGGCTATGGCTGTTTATGTTACTGGAATCACAGGTGGCTATGGCTGTTTATGTTACTGGAATCACAGGTGGCTATGGCTGTTTATGTTACTGGAATCACAGGTGGCTTATGGCTGTTTATGTTACTGGAATCATAGGTGGCTATGGCTGTTTATGTCACTGGAATCATAGGTGGCTATGGCTGTTCATGTTACTGGAATCAATGGTGGCTATGGCTGTTTATGTCACTGGAATCACAGGTGGCTATGGCTGTTTATGTTACTGGAATCACAGGTGGATAAGGCTGTTTATGTTACTGGAATCACAGGTGGCTATGGCTGTTTATGTCTTTGGAATCACAGGCGGCTAAGGCTGTTTATGTTACTGGAATCACAGGTGGCTATGGCTGTTTATGTCACTGGAATCACAGGTGGCTAAGGCTGTTTATGTTACTGGAATCACAGGTGGCTATGGCTGTTTATGTCACTGGAATCACAGGTGGCTATGGCTTTTATGTTACTGGAATCACAGGGGGCTATGGCTGTTTATGTCACTAGAATCACAGGCGGCTAAGGCTGTTTATGTTACTGGAATCACAGGTGGCTATGGCTGTTTATGTCACTGGAATCACAGGTGGCTATGGCTGTTTATGTTACTGGAATCACAGGTGGCTATGGCTGTTTATGTCACTGGAATCACAGGTGGCTATGGCTGTTTATGTCACTGGAATCACAGGTGGCTATGGCTGTTTATGTCACTGGAATCACAGGTGGCTATGGCTGTTTATGTTACTGGAATCACAGGTGGCTATGGCTGTTTATGTTACTGGAATCACAGAAAGCAGGATAAGGCATACGTCGGGAAAGGGGAGATGTACGTTTTTTTTTTGTGTTTTTTTTTTTTAGATATATAGTTAAATCCGAGTTGTGGAGGTAGCAGAGCTTAGTCGGGGCCATTGGAATTGCCTAGTACTAGTGGTAAAAGCGTTTTATTCCTTTTGTGTGTGAGTTTGTGTGTGTGTGTGTGTGTGTAAGAGAGAGAGAGAAGGGGGTTGGTGGGTGGGTGGGTGGGTTGGTGGGTGGGTGGAGTCCTGTAGCGTAGTTGTTCGTGAGTTGGTCTCCTATGCCGAAGGTCGCGGGATCGAGCCCCAAGGATAATTTACGTGACTGAGGTACGATACTTTTTCAGGCCACAGAGGTTTTCTTCGGGTACTCCGGTTTTCTCTATTCCTTCAATAATGATATAGTATGCAGTCATCTTCAATAATGATATAGGATGCAGTCATCTTCAATAATATAGGATGCAGTCATCTTCAATAATGATATAGGATGCAGTCATCTTCAATAATATAGGATGCAGTCATCTTCAATAATGATATAGGATGTAGTCATCTTCAATAATGATACAGGATGTAGTCATCTTCAATAATGATATAGGATGTAGTCATCTTCAATAGCGATATAGGATGCAGTCATCTTCAATAATATAGGATGCAGTCATCTTCAATAATGATATAGGATGCAGTCATCTTCAATAATGATATAGGATGTAGTCATCTTCAATAATGAAACAGGATGCAGTCATCTTCAAAAATGATATAGGATGCAGTCATCTTCAATAATATAGGATGCAGTCATCTTCAATAATGATATAGGATGTAGTCATCTTCAATAATGATATAGGATGCAGTCATCTTCAATAATATAGGATGCAGTCATCTTCAATAATATAGGATGCAGTTATCTTCAATAATGATATAGGATGCAGTCATCTTCAATAATATAGGATGCAGTTATCTTCAATAATGATATAGGATGCAGTCATCTTCAATAATGATATAGGATGCAGTCATCTTCAATAATGATATAGGATGCAGTCATCTTCAATAATATAGGATGCAGTTATCTTCAATAATGATATAGGATGCAGTCATCTTCAATAATATAGGATGCAGTTATCTTCAATAATGATATAGCATGCAGTCATCTTCAATAATATAGGATGCAGTTATCTTCAATAATGATATAGGATGCAGTCATCTTCAATAATATAGGATGCAGTTATCTTCAATAATGATATAGGATGCAGTCATCTTCAATAATATAGGATGCAGTTATCTTCAATAATGAGATAGGATGCAGTCATCTTCAATAATATAGGATGCAGTCATCTTCAATAATATAGGATGCAGTCATCTTCAATAATGATATAGGATGCAGTCATCTTCAATAATATAGGATGCAGTTATCTTCAATAATGATATAGGATGCAGTCATCTTCAATAATGATATAGGATGCAGTCATCTTCAATGATACAGGATGCAGTCATCTTCAATAATGATATAGGATGCAGTTATCTTCAATAATGATATAGGATGTAGTCATCTTCAATAATATAGGATGCAGTTATCTTCAATAATATAGGATGCAGTCATCTTCAATAATGATATAGGATGCAGTCATCTTCAATAATATAGGATGCAGTCATCTTCAATAATGCTATAGGATGTAGTCATCTTCAATAATGATACAGGATGCAGTCATCTTCAATAATGATACATGATGCAGTCATCTTCAATAATGATATAGGATGCAGCCATCTTCAATAATGATACAGGATGCAGTCATCTTCAATAATGATACAGGATGCAGTCATCTTCAATAATGATATAGGATGCAGTTATCTTCAATAATGATATAGGATGCAGTCATCTTCAATAATATAGGATGCAGTTATCTTCAATAATGATATAGGATGCAGTCATCTTCAATAATATAGGATGCAGTCTCTGTGGGTTCGGGCAAATAGAATAGACCCAACGTTTCCCGGCGTGTCGTAAGAGGCGACTAACAGGGGTGATGTTAGCACGGCATCACTTGGCGAAAGTCTTCTACACAGAAGTCACCGGCCAGGGCGGAGGAACCTCACGTTACTACAGGTTCAACGACCACGTGCTCAGGGCCAAGGCGAGCCACACTGTATTCGTGGATTTCGGCTGTGGCCAACAGCCTGGAGAGGATTGGGCCCTGCCAGGTCTTTTTTTGCCCAAGACACAACACATGATGAGGCTATCCACTAATTCCATGCCGGATCGGTCGTCGCCCGGAACAAGGACCGCGCCTTCCGTTGGCCACCAGGACGGAGGTGAAAAGTATGCTACTGATGGACAAATTAGCAAGATCCGCACGAGAAACAACATCGTCATAGGAACCTGGAATGTCAGGACCCTAACTGCGGAAGGAAAATTAGAAGAACTGGCCCACGAGCTGGACCACTATCGATGGAACGTTCTAGGTATCAGCGAACTGCGCTGGAAAGGCCTAGGTGAAACAACGACTGACAAAGGCCACAAGCTCTATTTCAGCGGTAGAGATGACAGGCACGAACACGGCGTTGGATTCTTGGTCCACAAGAACATTCTAGCCACTGTCATGGGTTGCCGCCCAGTCTCCAGTAGACTCATTACCATCCGTCTGAGAGCAACCCCTTTCAACATTACCATCATCCAGGCCTATGCCCCAACATCAGACTATGAAGACAGCGAAGTGGAGGATTTTTATGAAAATATACAGGCGGTCCTTGACCAAGTGCCGAAGAAGGACATAGTCATAGTGCAAGGCGACTGGAATGCCAAGGTTGGCCAAGATGCGCACCACAACTGGGGAGACACATGCGGACCCCACTGCAACAACGAGACAAATGACAGGGGTCTGAGGCTATTGGAGTTTGCCAGATACAACAATCTGGTACTGGCAAACACGCTTGGTCTCCACAAAAAATCCAGACGATGGACATGGCACAGTCCCGGCGGGGAACATCACAACCAGATCGACTACATCATGGTCAAGAAACGCTTCAGATCAAGCATCAACATTGGCAGGACACGCACTTTTCCAGGAGCAGACATTGGAAGTGACCACGATCTCGTGATGATGTCTTTCCGGCTCCATTTGAAGAGAGTAAATACAGCAAAGTGCACTAGGCTGAAGTTCGACCTGGACAAACTGCAAGACCCGGAGGTGGCAAAAATATTTCAGGCCACAATTGGAGGGAAATTTGCACCACTGCTTATTTTGGGGGCAGGCGAAGTAGATGTCAACACCATGACCAATACCTTCAACTCAGCTGTAACAGATGCCGCCACTGAGATCCTTGGCAAGCACCGACCAAAGAAGAAGCCGTGGATCACACCTGAACTTTTGGATCTGTGTGATAAACGAAGAGAGTTAAAAAAGAAAAAGAACACCTCACAGGGAGCTGATGTCTACTGAAAAATCAACAATGACATCCGAAAAGGCATGCGCACAGCAAAGGAGAACTGGATAGAAGATCAATGCCAGGAAATAGAGAACAATCTGAACAAGAACAACAGCAAGAAGGCCTACCAGACTGTGAAGCGGCTGACAAGTGTTAAACAGCCCAAAGTCTCCACTATCCAAAGCAAGTCTGGCATTTGCCTTACAGAAGAACAAGAAGTCTTGGACAGATGGACAGAGTACTGCTCTGACCTTTACAACCATACACCAAATGGAGACCCATCAGTTCTAGCATGTCCCGAGAGCAGAGAAGAAGAAGAAATCCTCCCAATTCTCCGGGAAGAAGTTGAGGCAGCAGTGCAATCGCTGAAGAAAGGGAAGTCAGCGGGAGTGGACAACATACCAGCGGAACTGCTACAAGCAGGAGGAGAAGCGATGACTGATGCTCTCACCATTATCTGTAACAAGATCTGGCAGAGTGGGGAATGGCCTACACCATGGACCCAGTCGCTTGTCATCACTCTTCCCAAAAAAGGTAACCTTCAGGAGTGTGAAAATTACCGCACCATCAGCCTCATCAGCCATCCCAGCAAGGTCCTCCTGAAAATAATACTCAACAGGTTGAAACCACAAGCTGAACAAATCATAGCTGAAGAACAAGCAGGATTCATGGCAGGGCGAAGTACCACTGAACAGATTTTCAACCTCAGAATAATCTGTGAGAAATACCTACAGCACCAACAACATCTATATCATGTGTTCATAGACTTCAAGAAGGCATTTGACCGAGTCTGGCATGCAGCTCTATGGGCAACCATGAAAGTGTACAACATCAGCCCTAAAATTATAGAAGTCATCAAAAGCCTGTATGACAAGGCTACCAGTGCAGTCCTCCATAACAGCGTCATCGGGAACTGGTTCAGAACAACAATCGGTGTGCGTCAAGGATGCCTACTCTCTCCAACACTCTTCAACATCTTCCTAGAGCGCATCATGTCAGATGCTCTTGCAGATCACGAAGGCACAGTCAGCATAGGGGGCAGGGCAATCTCCAATCTTCGTTTTGCGGATGATATTGATGGATTGGCTGGAGAGGAACAAGAACTTGAACAGCTTGTACAGAGGCTTGACACCACCTCCAGAGCTTATGGAATGGAAATAAGTGCAGAGAAGACCAAAATGATGGCCAACAACACCAATGGCATCAACACGGACATCAAAGTACAAGGCCAATCCCTCAACACAGTGCACAGCTTCAAATATTTAGGAGCCATTGTGTCAGATATGGGTCTCGACAGGAAGTCCTCTCCAGGATCGCACAAACAACTGCTGCCCTGACAAGGTTGAAGCCCATTTGGAAAGACAGAACCATCAGTCTACATTCCAAAGTAAGACTGCTGCGCTCTCTGGTCATCTCCATCTTCCTATATGCTTGCGAAGCATGGACCCTCACAGCAGATCTCCAACGAAGAATACAAAGCATGGAGATGAGGTGCTACAGAAGACTTCTGTGCATTTCCTATACCCAACACATCACCAACGACGAAGTCCGACAGACCATCACACAAGCCATTGGACAACACGATGACCTGCTCACAGTGGTGAAGAAACGGAAACTCCGATGGTATGGCCACGTCATCAGATCATCAGGTCTTGCAAAGACCATTCTGCAAGGCACAGTGCAAGGAGGTAGAAGAAGGGGGAGACCGAAAAAGAGGTGGGAGGACAACATTCGAGAATGGACTGGTTTGACACTGAGCGAAGCCATGAGGGCTGCTGAGGACAGAGAAAGATGGAGTATGCTGGTTAAGCGATCATCTGTGGTGCCCCTACGACCTTCGGGTTATGGGACAGGATAGGATAGGATAGGATAGTCATCTTCAATAATATAGGATGCAGTCATCTTCAATAATGATATAGGATGCAGTCATCTTCAATAATATAGGATGCAGTTATCTTCAATAATGATACAGGATGTAGTCATCTTCAATAATGATACAGGATGTAGTCATCTTCAATAATGATATAGGATGTAGTCATCTTCAATAATATAGGATGCAGTCATCTTCAATAATGATACAGGATGTAGTCATCTTCAATAATGATTTAGGATGTAGTCATCTTCAATAATATAGGATGCAGTCATCTTCAATAATGATATAGGATGTAGTCATCTTCAATAATGATATAGGATGCAGTCATCTTCAATAATGATATAGGATGCAGTCATCTTCAATAATGATACAGGATGTAGTCATCTTCAATAATAATATAGGATGCAGTCATCTTCAATAATGATATAGGATGCAGTCATCTTCAATAATATAGGATGCAGTCATCTTCAATAATGATATAGGATGTAGTCATCTTCAATAATGATATAGGATGCAGCCATCTTCAATAATGATACAGGATGCAGTCATCTTCAATAATGATACAGGATGCAGTCATCTTCAATAATGATATAGGATGCAGTCATCTTCAATAATGATACAGGATGCAGTCATCTTCAATAATATAGGATGCAGTCATCTTCAATAATGATATAGGATGTAGTCATCTTCAATAATGATATAGGATGCAGTCATCTTCAAAAATGATATAGGATGCAGTCATCTTCAATAATGATACAGGATGTAGTCATCTTCAATAATATAGGATGCAGTCATCTTCAATAATGATATAGGATGTAGTCATCTTTAATAATGTTATAGGATGCAGTCATCTTCAATAATGATATAGGATGCAGTCATCTTCAATAATATAGGATGCAGTCATCTTCAATAATGATATAGGATGTAGTCATCTTCAATAATGATATAGGATGCAGTCATCTTCAATAATGATATAGGATGCAGTCATCTTCAATAATGCTATAGGATGTAGTCATCTTCAATAATATAGGATGTAGTCATCTTCAATAATGATATAGGATGCAGTCATCTTCAATAATATAGGATGCAGTCATCTTCAATAATGATATAGGATGCAGTCATCTTCAATAATATAGGATGTAGTCATCTTCAATAATGATACAGGATGCAGTCATCTTCAATAATGATACATGATGCAGTCATCTTCAATAATGATATAGGATGCAGTCATCTTCAATAATGATACAGGATGCATTCATCTTCAATAATGATATAGGATGCAGTCATCTTCAATAATGATATAGGATGCAGTTATCTTCAATAATGCTATAGGATGTAGTCATCTTCAATAATATAGGATGCAGTCATCTTCAATAATATAGGATGTAGTCATCTTCAAAATTGATATAGGATGCAGTCATCTTCAATAATATAGGATGCAGTCATCTTCAATAATGATACAGGATGCAATCATCTTCAATAATGATATAGGATGCAGTCATCTTCAATAATGATATAGGATGCAGTTATCTTCAATAATGCTATAGGATGTAGTCATCTTCAATAATATAGGATGCAGTCATCTTCAATAATATAGGATGTAGTCATCTTCAATAATGATATAGGATGCAGTCATCTTCAATAATATAGGATGCAGTCATCTTCAATAATGATATAGGATGCAGTCATCTTCAATAATATAGGATGCAGTCATCTTCAATAATATAGGATGCAGTCATCTTCAATAATGATACAGGATGTAGTCATCTTCAATAATGATATAGGATGTAGTCATCTTCAATAATATAGGATGCAGTCATCTTCAATAATGATATAGGATGCAGTCATCTTCAATAATGATACAGGATGTAGTCATCTTCAATAATATAGGATGCAGTCATCTTCAATAATGATATAGGATGTAGTCATCTTCAATAATGATACAGGATGCAGTCATCTTCAATAATGATACAGGATGCAGTCATCTTCAATAATGATACAGGATGCAGTCATCTTCAATAATGATATAGGATGTAGTCATCTTCAATAATGATACAGGATGCAGTCATCTTCAATAATGATACAGGATGTAGTCATCTTCAATAATGCTATAGGATGCAGTCATCTTCAATAATGATATAGGATGCAGTCATCTTCAATAATATAGGATGCAGTCATCTTCAATAATGATATAGGATGCAGTCATCTTCAATAATGATATAGGATGCAGTCATCTTCAATAATGATACAGGATGCAGTCATCTTCAATAATGATACAGGATGCAGTCATCTTCAATAATGATATAGGATGTAGTCATCTTCAATAATGATATAGGATGCAGTCATCTTCAATAATGATACAGGATGTAGTTATCTTCAATAATGATATAGGATGCAGTCATCTTCAATAATGATATAGGATGCAGTCATCTTCAATAATGCTATAGGATGTAGTCATCTTCAATAATGATATAGGATGCAGTCATCTTCAATAATGATATAGGATGCAGTCATCTTCAATAATGATATAGGATGCAGTCATCTTCAATAATGATATAGGATGCAGTCATCTTCAATAATAATATAGGATGCAGTCATCTTCAATAATGATATAGGATGCAGTCATCTTCAATAATATAAGGATGCAGTTATCTTCAATAATGCTATAGGATGCAGTCATCTTCAATAATATAGGATGCAGTCATCTTCAATAATGCTATAGGATGCAGTCATCTTCAATAATGATATAGGATGCAGTCATCTTCAATAATATAGGATGCAGTCATCTTCAATAATGATATAGGATGCAGTCATCTTCAATAATATAGGATGCAGTCATCTTCAATAATGATATAGGATGTAGTCATCTTCAATAATGATACAGGATGCAGTCATCTTCAATAATGATACAGGATGCAGTCATCTTCAATAATGATACAGGATGCAGCCATCTTCAATAATGATACAGGATGCAGTCATCTTCAATAATGATACAGGATGCAGTCATCTTCAATAATATAGGATGCAGTCATCTTCAATAATGATATAGGATGTAGTCATCTTCAATAATATAGGATGCAGTCATCTTCAATAATGATACAGGATGCAGTCATCTTCAATAATGATATAGGATGCAGTCATCTTCAATAATGATATAGGATGCAGTCATCTTCAATAATGATACAGGATGTAGTCATCTTCAATGATATAGGATGCAGTCATCTTCAATAATGATATAGGATGTAGTCATCTTCAATAATGATACAGGATGTAGTCATCTTCAATGATATAGGATGCAGTCATCTTCAATACTATAGGATGCAGTCATCTTGAATAATGATATAGGATGCAGCCATCTTCAATAATGATATAGGATGAAGTCATATTCAATAATGATATAGGATGTAGTCATCTTCAATAATGCTATAGGATGCAGTCATCTTCAATAATGATATAGGATGCAGTCATCTTCAATAATGATATAGGATGAAGTCATTTTTAATAATGATATAGGATGAAGTCATCTTCAATAATGATATAGGATGCAGTCATCTTCAATAATGCTATAGGATGCAGTCATCTTCA
>CM072524.1:3814108-3864108 GCA_036898135.1 Oncomelania hupensis | reverse complement strand
GTCATGATAATTTAAATGGAATCTTTGTTCATCAAATATTTTTCATTTCTACCATGCTGTATGAATGTGTGCGAAAATGTACTGATTGTTTGTGCATGATGTATAAGAACATTACTCTTTGCCTGCCAATCGACGATATATCGTCGATCTGAGCCGCCATGTTTGTGCCAATCGACGATATATCGTCGATTTCAGTATTCCGTTTCGTTCCGGTTTTTTGCGCAGTCCAATCCAAGTTTTATTTTAACCAAAGAGAGATAACTCTTTCTACTTTCGTTCTCGATCGACACGCGCGTGGTTTCTTCAAATTGATTCGTTCTTAGAGTGTTTTTTGTGCATTTTACTAAGCATTGTGATGGGCACAATCGACAGTGTGTCAAACTCTGCTAATAATCAATATAGTTTCAAACTGTAAAGTGTATTTTGATCCTAAATAAATTTTCTTTCTGGTGTGTGAAGCTGATTCAGTGATTGGAATTATTCCTCCAGATTTTTTTTTTATCACTGTGGTATGTAGAAATATTTTTATTTTATTTTATCATTTCAAAAAGATCAACATGCTTTCAAAACACATATTTCAATAACATAATAATCAAATTAACATTTTTGTGGCTTTTTTTTCTTATTCCTCACTGTTTTACCTTTAATTTGATATGAAATATGTCTATTTAACAACTATTATTGAAAGAACAGTAGCTTAAATGCCTAATGTACTGAACTTTCTTTCCGGTGCCAGAGAAATGTCTGGCACAAACGTGGAAACATGCCTGGCAGGCAAAGAGTTAATATAATGTGAACTGTGAGGCGTTGTATGTTGGTTTAATCAATTGACGTATAGACTGTGGTGTGGGTGCTTGACGCGATTAGGTGACATGATATATATTGACAGTGTTTGCGGTTCTATTTTGTGATCTGATTGCCTGATGTGTGATGTCTGTTTATTTTTGATAGCCTATTTTGCGTAAATGTGAGAAAGCGATGTGTCTGCTTGCACTGTGCTGTAATGTATTGTATTGCGTATGAACTTATAACCTATATTCTGATGTATTCCCATATGCGCAAAACCAATTCTTCACATGAAGTCAATAAATCTTGAATCTTGAATCTTGATGGTCTGTCTGACTTCGTCGTTGGTGATGTGCTGGGTTTTGGAAATCCCCAGAAGTCTTCTCATCCCTATGCTTTGTGTTCTAGTTATACAATAGTTCTTAGAATCAAGATGCTTACCTTACTACCCGGTATTCAGTCTCCCTCTTTGAAAACGGCATACACAACACAAGACTACCAAGTAGGCAGCAAGGTCGCTGACCCAACAGGTCCTTTTTACGCTGTTCCGTTTCAGCGAATGACCCCCAAAACACGCCTTTCCTACCTTTTGTGTACACTTCAAACTCAAACGGAGGGAGCAGACTAATTACAAACACCCATAGCAACACATTCATATCACTTCAAACGATGTCAGCCCCAAATTCCATTGCGAATTTGTTCCAAAACGAAGTCACAAAGCTAGTCATAAATCTGCAACCTCAAAAATTTTAGTGAATCAGCTCGCTTCAAGATTATCACGTGTGTTCATTGGTTGAAATACACGCTAAAGGAATGGATTTCTAAAGTTGATTGGTCGTTGCTTGTTGCTGGGACGATCATTTGTTGATATTATCGCTAGAGTAGCAGAGGCGCGTTGCAAGACCGCAGATGAAGAGGAAGGCAAAAAGAGAGGTGGGAGGACAACATTCGAGAATGGACTGGCTTGAAACTGAGCGAAGCCATGAGGGTTGCTGAGGACAGAGAAGGATGAAATACGCTGGTTAATCTTTGGTGCCCCAACGACTTTCCAGTTAGGGGATAGAATAGGCTAGAGTAGTCCGCCTTCAATAGCGTGTATTATTAGGCGGTTGTTACGATTTACAACATACATCCGATCATTTTGTTTTTCAAAGCATGCAATGATAGTGTTACACTCTGTTTGATGATGGTGTTTTTCTTTATCAGTATTTGATTCAGCCCCGATGCTGAAGTCCTGATAAGGTGTAACTCAGATTCGTTTATTCACACAGCCCGTCCAAACAGCGTACAAGTCACAAAGTCGACGTATGAAGTTTTCCACTTTTATTCAGCACACATCAACAACTGCATACAATTCTCAACTGAACTCAACAACTTTCACAGCAACTCTCCAAATCACTATCAACCACTTTACTCTCTCAACAGCAACTCTGCACACGATTAAATAACCTCTCTCTTTTCCGGAAAGATTTCGTACATGGTAGAAAATGACGTACTGCTACCAATCGAATAAAAGATCGTCATCACTGACTTACGTCAATACATATTTTTATATCTTCCAGAACGACCTCTTGCTTCTACATGTATCAGGAAATTTCTATCAAGAGTAAACACGCATATCCAGAAGATTCTCAAATAATATCGACTAACGCAAATTATCAACGTTATACAAAGCCTCTCCTAACAACAATGCAAACTCAAATCAAAGGTAAATAAACTCTATTATTGAATACTTTGCAAATCGAAACGATTAGATCTATCGTACACGCTTCCGACATACTTTCGTTCACGTTTCAACGTAACATAACCCCCCACTCAAGAAGAAATTTACTTAATTTCTTTCAACAACGTTGAAACGTAATGCACAAACAAAGTACAGAATTAAGACTTATTTCAGTCTGCCTGAGTACTGTCGGTGTTCACAGTTCATTCACACAGAGTCAAAGTTTCTCATCTGCAAGTCTTTCTGGATTCTGTCAATGTTCACAATTCATTCACACAGAGTCAATGTTTCTCATCTGCAAATCTTTCTGGATACTGTCAATGTTCACATATCATTTACCCAGTCAACGTTTTTCATTTTCAAGTCTGTCATTACCAATATTTTTAGTTCATCCACACAGTCAATGTTCTTTCATTCGCAAGGAAACGACGCCCTCGTCAGTTGCAGTCGTCATCGGCCCAGGGTCAAAGACGATGATCACGTGGGCTTCCCTGGAATCAGTGCGTCCTCTGTTGTGTCCTTCTTCCATCGGATGTCCGACGCAGTCGACGTTGTCAGCTCCCAGGATGCATTCGCTGGGTCTTACGGTCAGGTTGGCTTCTGCGGGACGGTGGAACAGCTCCCTCAAGGTCTGCAGATGCTCCTTCCAGGTCTGGGTGTGGACTTCATGTTCGACCAAAGTCGTAGAGCCTGGGACATCATTGAAGTTATGGGGAAACTCGCCCATAAGGTCCTTGAGCTCCATCTTTTGACCTTCCGTCAAGCTTGGTCCTAGCTTAAACATCATCGATGCCTTCTTTGCTGTGGAAGTCTCCAGTTCCAACAGTTCCTCGCTGTCAAAGCTGTTGTCGATCTCAGCTGCTGTTGCTGCATGCACAGTCTCTGGCGGCCTTTCCACGTACAGCTTAAGGAGGTTGGCGTGGTATATCTTGGAATGCTGGCCGACCTTCACCTTGTAGTCGTTGATCCCCACCACGGTCTCCACTTCGTACGGGCCTTTCCACTGCATCAGCAACTTATTATGATCGGTAGGTAGCAGCACCAGCACTTTGTTGCCAGGTTTAAACTTCCTGTTCACAGCCCTACGGTCATAGTAGTGCTTTCCACAGTCCTGGGACTTCTTCAGGTTTTCTCTGGCTATCTCGAGAGTCTGCTCCAGCTTCTCCCGTAGCTCAAACACGTACTGGTAGCTGTTCTTCACCTCTGGGGTGTCTACTTCTTTCGTCCACAGTTCTTTCAGGATGTGCATCGGCCCTCGGATGGTTCTTCCGTACAGCAGCTCGAACGGAGAAAAGCCGGTGGACTCCTGCGGTACTTCTCTGTAGGCGAAAAGTAGGGCGTTGATGTAGCGATGCCATTGTCTGGGCTGCTCGCTGCACAGTTTTTCTTCAGGGTGGACTTCAGCGTAGCATTGAACTTTTCGACGAGCCCGTTGCACATTGGATGGTAGGGTGTCGTAGTCAAATGCCGGATGCTCAGCAGTCTGTTGACCTCCTTCATGCAGTCAGAGACGAACTGCGTCCCGAGGTCTGTCAGAATTTCTTCGGGCACTCCAAGTCTACTGAACATGTCCACCAGTGCCTCTGCCACAGTTTCAGTGTCAATCTTCTTCAGTGGCACTGCTTCTGGGTACCGAGTCGCATAGTCCACTAAAGTCAGTACCCACCGATGACCTTCTTCACTCGGAGGTCTTATTTCGCCGATTAAGTCTAAGGCCACCCTCTTGAAAGGTCGGTCGATCAGAGGCATCCTCTGCATAGGCACTTTCGGGACCCTTCCTCGAGGTATGGTCTTCTGGCAAATGTCACATGATCGGCAGAAACGGCTGACGTCCGCATGAAGTCCTGGCCAGTAGAACACCGCCTGGATTCTGTCTGACGTCTTCCTGATGCCTAGGTGACCTCCCATAATTGAGTCATGCGCTACTTCCATCACCTGGCGCCTTAAGGGTAATGGTACCAGTACTTGACGTAGTGGTTTACCTCCGTTGACCCTCGGGTGCTGGAAGATTCTGTACAGGATCTTGGCCTTCACCTCAAAATAGACCGTGCCACTGCCCTTGGTCACGTGGTCTTGGCGGTTCCTGTACTTGTTTAAAGTGCTATCAGCTTCCTGGAGCTGGATCAGCTTATCTCTGTCCACGATGGCAGCTTTGGAGTTGTCGGCGACCTTCAGTGGCGTAGACATCTTGTCTCTCTTGGCCTGGGCCCTGGTAGTAACAGCACCGACGATCTCTGGTCGGCAGGGCTGAGCCGGAGTAACCACATTGTCCCGTAGCAGCTCTGTAAGGTCTCCATCGGGAAACGGCAATGGATCCTCCTCCACAACTTCGACGTGTTGAGTTGAGGCAGGACTCCACTCTGGATCGGGGTCGTCGGGTCGTCTCGCGCCGTCGATATTCCCGATCATCAAATCATACAGCGGCTTCTTCAGGCAAACCGCTTCGACTTCGCCTATGTAGAAAGGGGTGTTGACATGAATCTTCGCAACTGGCGCTCTCACACATTTGCTGTCGGCCATGAGTGTCCATTTTGAATCGCCAGTGAACTGTTCTTTAGCGATTAGGTCTTCTCTGACGATGACCCCACTGCAGCCAGAGTCTCTTAAAACAGTCACTTCATGATTTCCGACGCGTCCCTTGGAAACAGGCATGTTCTGTACGGTCACAGCTGCGCTGGCGACGACGGGGATGGATTTTCCGTTGGCAAGGAGGAGTTGGCCATCAGTCATGCACTCTTGCACGTCCGCAGGGGTAGCTGTGCGCTCGGTCTCACTCGGAAGAATGACGCTCCCGCCGCACACTTGATGGTCAGATCTACTGGTTTGCCGTTGATTGGAGAACCGCCTCTGCCGGTTGCCCGCCGCTGAATTGTCCGTACTGCTCCGCTGTCCGCTACTTTTGTTTTGAGGACAGTTAGCCGCTCTGTGGTCTGTAGCGTTGCAGGTGAAACAGCCTCTTGAATGCCCTTCCCTGGGAGGAGGCGTGGAGTCCGTCTGTCTCTGGCTCGTCTGGCTCCCTTGGACCTGGTTCCCATGGTTTGCAGTCTTCTGAAAATGTTTCGTCGCCTTGGGTGGCCCCAGCGTTTTCTCATGAGCGATGAGATATCTTTCAGCAGCCTCAGCAACGTCTTTTAGCGTCTGCAACTTTTGTATTTCCAAGTGGATCGCGAGGTCCTTAGGGCAGGCGTTGAGTAATTGTTCCCTCACGATCAGCTCATGGAGACTCTCGTAAGTCTTCCTTTGCCTGATAATTCCACCCACTTGTGTAGATATGACGACAGGCGCTCCACAAACTGCTTTGGCGTCTCGTCTGACTTAGGCCGGCATTCACGGAAGCGTTTACGGTAGCCCTTCTCTGTAAAGTTGTAGCACTGCAACAGGGCCTCTTTCAAGACGTCGTAGTTTTTGGCGTCATCGTTCGACAGTCTGGTGTAAACTTCGAGAGCTTGCCCCGTCAGAAGTGCACTCAGTCGAATTGCCCAGTCTTGAGGTTGCCAGTTAGAGCTTTCAGCGAACCTTTCGAATCTCGCCAGATAGCTGTCGATCTGGTCCTTCCCGTCGACGAAAGCTGGCAATTTTGGAGCCGTATGGTCGTTGGTGGCTTGTGGCGCATGCTGATTGTTCTGGATACGCGCCAACTCTAGCTGGTATTGACGCTCAGCTTCTAATCGTCTCTCTTCCATCTCGTCACGTCGACGCTTTTCTTCTAATTCTCGTTCTTCACGGCGACGCTGCTCTTCTAATTCTCGTTCTTCGCGCCGTCGCTGTTCTTCTCTTTCTTCACGCAATATTCTCTCCTGGCATTTGACGTACTCCGTCAGCTGTTTGCCTTTTAGATTTAGTTCAACCCCTTTCTGCCAGAAGTCAGCCATCTTGATGCTTCTGGAAAGTTCTTTTCTGGAAAGTTCTTTTTCTAGAAAGTTCTTGACTGTAGAGTTCTTTTTCTTGAAAGTTCTTGACTGTGCTGTACCTTTCTAGACTGTTCTAGAACAGCACGCTTTCTGCAGTAGCGCTGATGCTTGTCACTAGTCGCCTTCGCTGACGCAGGCCCCGCTGTCCTCGTCGTATGCGACGCTGCACCACGCTGGTGTTGATGTATACGCTCCTGTGCTGAAGTAGACGCGACGTCCGCTCGCCGCTCTCTGTAACACTGGCGATGTAGCTCCGAGACTGTCCCTCGACGTAGTCTTGCGGCAGCCACGTAGTCCCGCTCTGTTGTTCGCTCACGAAGCAACTCTTCGGCGACTACACGCCCTTGCAGTCAACCCGAACCTATCGGTGATGTAGTCCCAGTATGTTGGCCCCTCTCGACGCAACTCGTTGGCGGCTACCCTCGATGACTGCCTCTCGTAACGTTGACTCGCTTGTTGTAGCAGTTGAACCCTTGGCTATGGCGTGAATCGCGGCTTGACCCCCAAAATGTTTCACTCTGTTTGATGATGGTGTTTTCTATCAGTATCTGATTCAGCCCCGATGCTTGAATTCCTGATAGGTGTAACTCAGATTCGTTTATTCACACAGCCCGTCCAAACAGCATACAAGTCACAAAGTCGACGTATGAAGTTTTCCACTTTTATTCAGCACACATCAACAACTGCATACAATTCTCAACTGAACTCAACAACTTTCACAGCAACTCTCCAAATCACTATCAACAACTTTACTCTCTCAACAGCAACTCTGCACACGATTAAATAACCTCTCTCTTTTCCGGAAAGATTTCGTACATGGTAGAAAATGACGTACTGCACCAATCGAATAAAAGATCGTCATCACTGACTTACGTCAATACATATTTTTATATCTTCCAGAACGACCTCTTGCTTCTACATGTATCAGGAAATTTCTATCAAGAGTAAACACGCATATCCAGAAGATTCTCAAATAATATCGACTAACGCAAATTATCAACGTTATACAAAGCCTCTCCTAACAACAATGCAAACTCAAATCAAAGGTAAATAAACTCTATTATTGAATACTTTGCAAATCGAAACGATTAGATCTATCGTACACGCTTCCGACATACTTTCGTTCACGTTTCAACGTAACAGATAGCGTGTATTTCCGTTTGATTTGATTTTTCGTTGTTGCTAGAAGAAGCTTTGTATATTGTTGATAATTTCGGCGGTCGATATTGTTGAAACTTTTCTGGAATTACTTGTTTATTATCGATCGAAGCTTTTAGATCTTACGGGTAATAGCTGGTCGAATAATGTAGATTCTTTAACATTATGTGACTAAGACAGTACATTGTTCCGGTGAAGAGTTTTATTTTTGAGTGGATATCGTTGCGTCATGCTGGAATGTTTAAAGTGGTTCTAGATTGCAGAAAGGCTACAGAAGTAATGCACTGTCTGCTTGTAAGGAAGATTTTTGTAGTGATTTTGAGTAATCTTTGTAGTGATTTCGAAAAGCGATCGTGTACGAATTTGTTGATGTTTGCTGAATAAAGTTGGAAAACTTTATCTTATGACTTCTGCCTTGTTGCTGAGTGAACAGGCTGCGTGGATAAACGAATTCGAGCTACAAATATCAAGACACAAGCCTCGGGGCTGAATCAACTATTATTACATTACATTACAAGGTTATTGCTTTAGGTCCAGCGGACTCTTCCGAGCCAAATCAGGACCAGAGAAGTGAAAGAGGACTCACCCCTGATCCGCATAAAAGATCTGCCGAAACAACCCTAGTGGTAACACTGAAAGCAATCTACCAGCCGGTCACTTTACAATAAAGACATCCCACGCAGGGGGCACTAGAGGCTAAACTCTAATTTATCGAACCCCCGTTTACAAAAACAAAATAGAATACAAACATCATTATACAATATCAATAAAACACATACATAATTATAAAATGCCTACCTTGCTAAATACTAACATCATAGGAAGCCCCAGTGACCATTTGGCAGAAAGTGTCCAATATTCCCAAGCTGATCCAACAGATCTCATCCACAAATAAGGAGTATTGTCCCGGAAGAGTTTTCAAGAAAAAAGGTAGGTGACTGGTCTAGCGAAGAAGAACATAGTATAGCAGATTGATAGAACAGAGAAGGAATGAGAAAGAACAAAGGTGAAAGGCAGCGACAGTGGGAATTTAAAGCACTAAATTTCTAGAAAGTGGGGATTCTATTTATACTGAAGCCCCCGGCACCCCCACATTGATTGATTGATTGATTGTTGCTTTAGGTCCAGCGGACTCTTCCGAGCCAAATCAGGACCGGACAACCCCCGATCCGCATAAAAGATCTGCTGGCACAACCCTAGTGGGAAAATTGAATGCCCTCCACCGGCCAGTCACTTTACAATAAAGACATCCCACGCAGGGGACGGCTGAGGCTTTACCCCAACTACTCGAACCCCCGGTTACAAAAACAAAATAGAATACAAACATCATTATAAATTATCAACAAAACACATACATAAAAAATGTCTATATTGCTAAATAATAACATCATAGGAAGTTCTAGTGACCACCGGCAGAAAGCGTCCAATATTCCCAAGCTGATCCAACAGACCTCATACACAAACAAGGAGTCTTGTCCAGGAAGAGTTTTCAAGAAAAAAGGTGGCACCCCCACAGGGGGAATCAACTATTGATAAATAACGTGTAACAGCGACCGATGAGAGTGCGCAAGTCAGTTGGTAGGAATCTGGCGTGACAAGGGCTGTGGTGTTAACATTCGGACAAGCTTTTGTGACTTCATTTTTGGAACAAATTCGCGGTGAATTTGGAGCTGAGTTAGTATGAAGTGATACGAATGTATTGCTATGAGTGTTTGTGATTCATCGGCACCCCCCGTTTGAGTATGAAGTGGGTTCAAAAGGTAGGAAAGGCGTGTTTTGGAGGTCAGTCGCTGAAACTGAAGTGGGTGAGTGTAAGGCCTTGTATAGTATATAGGAGGCCTACGAGTTTACCAAGACGAAAGAAGAGACTTCAGAGCCTGTGCGTTAATATTCTTTTTAAAGCCTGCCGACAGGTTGTTTACGTCTGCTTCTAAAGGGAAGTATTCAAGATACTTTCTAAGGCAATGTTATGCGACAGCGCGTGACACAGGCGCTCGCCGTGGTAATTTCATTGTAAATAGAAATAAATGATTATGAATTGTAGAGGTGTTTAGATACCGTTAAAACAGACACCAAAATCACGCATGCAGTTAATACAACACCGTTTTTCTCCTTCTTCTTCTTCTCCTCAATTCATCAGACAATCTGCCAGTGTGCCAAATAACAAGTGTGTTCTTAAATGCACGCCTATCTAGAAAGCAAAGGATTGATAGCTTACGATGCTATCACTACTGTACTATACTATACCATTATATACTATACTTGGGTTTGAGCAGACGCCATCCGTTGGTTCATTTGTTGTTGCTGCTCTCTCTCATACGTAATGGAAGGCGTCTTTTGGCAAACATTGGGCATCATTCGATGTTTTGACCTTTACAACCACACACCAAACGGAGACCCATCAGTTCTAGCATGTCCAGAGAACAGAGAAGAAGAAGAAATCCTCCCAATTCTCCGAGAATAAGTTGAGGCAGCCGTGCAATCGCTGAAGAATGGGAAGTCAACGGGATCCGGGAGTGGAAAACATACCCGCGTAACTACTTCAAGCAGGAGGAGAAACGACGATTGACGCACTCACCATTATCTGTAACAAGATCTGGCAGAGTGGGGAGTGGCCTACACCATGGACCCAATCGCTTGTCATCACTCTTCCCAAAAAAGAGTAACCTTCAGGAATGTCAAAAATTACCGCACCATCAGCCTCATTAGCCATCCCAGCGAGGTCCTCCTGAAAATAATACTCAACAGGTTGAAACCCCAAGCTGAACAAATAGCTGAACAGCAAGCAGGATTCAGGGCAGAGCGAAGTACCACTGAACAGATTTTCAACCTCAGAATAATCTGCGAGAAATACCTACAGCACCAACAACATCTGTATCATGTGTTTGTAGACTTCAAAAAGGCGTTTGACCGAGTCTGTCATGCAGCTCTGTGGGCAACCATGAGAGTGTACAACATCAGCCCTAAAATTATTGAAGTCATCAAAAGCCTGTATGACAAGGCTACCAGTGCAGACTTACACAACAGCTCCATCGGAAACTGGTTCAGAACAACAATCGGTGTGCGTCAGGGATGCCTACTCTCTCCAACACTCTTCAACATCTTCCTAGAGCGCATCATGTCAGATGCCCTTGCAGATCACGAAGGCACAGTCAGCATAGGGGGTAGAGCAATCTCCAACCTTCATTTTGCGGATGACGTTGATGGATTGGTTGGAGAGGAACAAGAACTTGAACAGCTGGTACAGAGGCTTGACACCACCTCCAGAGCCTTTGGAATGGAAATAAGTGCAGAGAAGACCAAAATGATGACCAACAACACCAATGGCATCAACACGGACGTCTAAGTCTAAGGCCAATCCCTCAACACAGTGCATAGCGAAACAATCAGGGTTGCTGAGAATAGGGAAAGATGGAGTACGCTGGTTAACCGAAAATCTGTGGTGCCCCTACGACCTCCGAGTTACGGTATAGGATAGGATAGGATAGGATAATATAAATACAGATGTTACAATTAAGGTGAAATATAAAGAACTCTGAATATTACCACTTCAAAAACAATTTATATTTAATAAAGCTATCCTTATGTTCAAAATCACACACGGAGACACACCTGCAAATCTTGATTCATGTTTTACTAAGCCAGTTGATGAGCACAGACTTTTTAATTATAAACTACCCCTCCATTGCATTGATTTATACAAAAATAGCCTATCATTTAATGGAGCTAGTGTATGGAACTCTCTCCCTCTGGAGTGTAAACACAGCGCTACACTGTTTTCTTTCAAAGGTAAAATATTTAGGCATTACATTACATTACATTAAATGATTATTGCTTTAGGTCCAGCGGACTCTTCCGAGCCAAAATCAGGACCGGACAACCCCCGATCCGCATAAAAGATCTGCTGAAACAACCCTAGTGGTAAAACCGAAAGCTCTCCACCAGCCAGTCACTTTACAATAAAGACATCCCACGCATGGGATGGCTGAGGCTTCACCCCAACTTATCGAACCCCCGTTTACAAAAACAAAATAGAATACAAACATTATAAATTATCAACAAAACACATACATATAAAATGCCTACATTGCTAAATAATAACATCATAGGAAGCCCTAGTGACCACCTGCAGAAAGCGTCCAATATTCCCAAGCTGATCCAACAGACCTCATACACAAACAAGGAGTCTTGTCCCGGAAAAGTTTTCAAGAAAAAAAGGTAGGAGACTGGTCTAGCGAAGAAGAAGACGATAGTATAGCAGATTGATAGAACAGAGCAGGAATGAGAAAGAGCAAATGAGAAAGACAGCGACAGTGGGAATTTAAAGCACTAAATTTCCAGAAAGTGGAAATACTATTTATACTGAAACCCCCGGCACCCCAAACGGGGGTTTTCAAGAAACGCCACATACTTTTTTTTAAAAACTTTTTAAAGAAAGATTTGTCCACTTTTTGAAGCTAACCCTAACCCAAGCCAACAATCAACCTAACCCTAACATAGCTCTTACTCTACGGACACCGTTTTGACTTCAAAATAATGGGGCCGTCAAAAGAACGTAGGTAGAGTATAAAGAGTTCGTAAAAATAACGGCGTTCCTTCACACACACACCCATCCGCACACACACAGCCACAGACACACACACACACACACACACACTCACAGAGCCGTGGTTACACAGTATTATCAGGACTTTCCCGAAACGCCACATACGCTGTGCTGACAATGGGTAATTTTTCGTCCCCATTTTTAAGTACTTTGAAGAGCTCGAACCCTAACCCAGCCCTAACCCTAACGGATCACTATTCTGACGTCAAAACAAGTAGGCATGTCAATACAAGTTATGTAGATGTTCACCGATTTGTCCAGATAACACTGTGCAAGTGTGCCCACGTGCGCGCGCTGACACACACACGCACGCACACACCCACACACCTACACACACACACACACACACTACTCCACTATACTCTATGCGAGTCCATTCATTTATTTCTATAGGTAGTGTGAGCCACCATTACCTACATGCAAGCTCACCAGTTCCCGAGCAGTCGGACGACAAAATATCCGTCCCGTTATTGAATACGAACACTCTTCCTCTTTCCTAAAGGGCACTTCCCAATGCACATGGAAAATGGCCATCGGCCATCATCCTTCCTGCAGATAAAATTGCTCCCGTTCTGACATTCTCGTCTCGTTAGCGTTATCGACTGTCGCCACAGTTGGCCAGCCAGACTCCGAGCCTCGGTTGAACCCAAGCTTCCTTGTCCTCGTTAGATCTGCCCCCTGTGAGGGTGATCTATCAAGGTAATCTGTGGTGTACCCGCAGCTTGAGGAATCCGTGTTTTTCCACCCTTTTTCCGTCTTTTTCTGGAAGCCGGTGTGTCCCCTGGTAGCTCAGTAGATATGCCGAGGGTCACGGGTTCGAATCCCGCGTGGGACGAACTTATGTGACTTAGGTCAGGCCAACGAGGGTTTTCTCTGGATACTCCGGTTTCCCCACTCCCTTCAATAATTGTATTGGATTGATGCAATCTTTATAAAAAGTTGAAAATAAAATTCGATTGTACGTGCGAGCATGCGATGTTGACGTGGCATTTTATCAACTAGCAGTTTGCTTACAAGGTTTAAATGGTAGGGAGCCTGTATGATAGATCTGCTTTGGCTTACAGTCAAAGCATGCCGGACTAACGACCTGTGTGTTTGGCAGACGGAGGGCGGGTAGGGGGCCGAGTGATAGTAGTTTCAAAATATTCAAAGCATTTAACCTGAGTAGAGTTTAATATTAAAAGTACATGTAAACGAGTTAATTATTCATTGCTTACAGGGTCCAGCGACTGCAGCGAGCCGACTCAGCACCACAAAATCAAGACCACAACTTGGCTGAAAGAGGACTCATTTCCAATCCGCATAAAAGATCGGCCTAAACCACCCCAGTGGCAACACTGAAGGCACTCCACCAACCGGTCACTGTGCAACAAATGCATCCCACCAATGGGACGCTGAGGCCACACTCCAATCTTTCGAAACCCCACCACAAAAACAAAACCGAATACAAACACCTCCAGAAAACATGAACAAAATACACATATAAAATGGTCTACGCTGCCAAACATCATAGGAAGCCCTAGTGACCATTTGGCAGAAAGCGTCCAACATTCCCAAGCCTATACAACGGGTCTCACACACAAATGAGTTTTGTCTCGGAAGAGTTTTCAAGAAAAAAGGTAGGTGACTGGTCTAGCGAAGAAAAAGATAGCATAATAGATTAATAGAACCGAGTACGAACGCGAAAGAACAAGTGAGAAAGACAGCGACAGGGAGAATTTAAAGTGGGGATACTATTTATACAGAAACCCCCGGCACGACTACGGCGGAGGGGGGAGGAAGGAGAGGGAGGGGGGGAGGGGGAGTAAATGCAAATGCAACAGATAGTGTACGAAAAAATAAATATAAGAAAAATAAATAAATAAATAAATAGATAATAATAATAATAATAATAATAATAATAATAATAATAATAATAATAATAATAATAATAATAATAATAATAATAATAATAAATGATTAATAATAATGATAATGAGGAGGAGGAGTAGGAGTTGTAGTAGTAGTAGTAGTAGAATTATATGCATTTTTTTTATCTCCTATTATTTAAAAAAAACTATTATTTTGTATATTATTGCATTTACACTATACTCCGGAAACTCCGATGGTATGACCACTTTAGCAGGGCATCAGGCCTTGCAAAGACCATCCTGCAAGGAACGGTGCAAGGAGGCAAGAAGAAGGAGACGGAAAAAGAGGTGGGAGTATAACATTCGAGAATGGACTGGATTGACACTGAGCGAAGCCACGAGGGTTGCTGAGGACAGAAAAAAGTACGCTGGCTAAACGTTCATCTGTGGTTCCCCAACAACCTACTAGCAATGGGTTAGGACATATTATACTTTCAATGCTTTGAATATTATGACTATCACTCACTTATTATAACTATTGCTTCTTTTTCTTGCCTCCTGTTTAAATATTTCTTTATTTCTCGGAGTTATGTTGGGAAGTTTTTAGTTGTCTTGTGTCCGCCTGATGAAGAACCGAGGCTCCAACATTTGCATTGCATTGCGTTGCCTCGACTTTGTCAACATGAGCATTCCTTGACCGTTATTGTTACACTCCGTTCGAATGTTGGTGTTTTCTATCAGTATCTGATTCAGCCCCGATGCTTGAAATCCTGATAGGTGTAATTGATTCGTTTATCCACGCAGCCTGCTCACTCAGCAGCAACAAGGCAAAGTCTTCGTATGAAGTTTTCCACTTTTATTCAGCACACAACAACTGCATACAATCACTCAATCGCCTTTGCACTCTCAACTTTTACTTTCCAACTCACTATCAACAACAACACAACTTTTGAAACAGTGCGGCACTTTTATAGTCTCTTCATACTCCCGAACAATTTAGAACACGGTAGAAATGACGCACTACCACCAATCAAACTAAAGATCGTCATCACTGACTTACGTCATACATCTCTATACACATTCCCGGAACGTTCTCAAACTTCGACATTTATCGGGAAATTTCTATCGACAGTAAACACGCGAATCTAGAGAATTCTCCAATAATATCGACTACCGAAAATTATCAACGTTATACAAAGCTTCTTCTAACCACAACGCAAACACAAATCAAAGGTAAATAAACTCTATTATTGAATACTTTGCAAATCGAAACGATTAGATCTATCGTGCGCGTTTCAGACGTGCTATCCTTCGCGTTTCAACGTAACAGTTATGTACACATTTATTTCTCATTATTGTCCATTTTGAATACCAGCAGAGATGCCAACCGGCAGAAAAATCTATCGGTGAGAAATTTATAAATTGTCAGTAGATTAAAAATTTTGTCAGTAGACAAGAGGGAGCAAAGGTCCAGGATTGAGATTTCTTATTAAAATTCATATTGGAAAAATCAAAGATGACTGAGCTCCGCAAAAGAATTCTATAATAATCTGTGGTAAAACTTGACCCCGACCGAAGTCAGAAGGATAAGCGATGTCAGTTCGCAAAATTTTTAACATCAACCTGCTACGAATCAGAATCAAGTACAGCACAAAGAGTTAATTAAAATAAATCGCTTTGAGGTTGTGTATCGGCATAAGATTTTTAAAAAAAGGTAAATCTCATCGATTTCTTTGCATTGTTTTGTCTGTTGCTGCTGCTTCAGCGCAGCTAACAAGGTTGTGAACTACGATATGCAATAAGTTAAACTAATCAAATAGATTTATTACCTTATAAGGTCGTTATATAATATGCTGCATTATTTTATACTGTTACAGTGCCTAAGTGTTATCAGTCTGAAACGTGTAACAGTCCTTTTGCCATAATCATCAGCTGGAAATATATATTCTTGTAAAAACTTATTCTCGTAAGAAAAATGACTTCAGCGTAAATTCGTAAAAAAATATTTGCCACCGGAAAATACGGCGAAACCGTGAGGGTTGGCATCTCTGCGCCAGCAGTCCGGGGTTTTTTTTTCTCCAATTTTTTATTTTAGTCGTCTTTTTGGAACAGGATTTTTGTTCATTAAAATAGTTCGCACGCGTTTCGAGGGGAAGGGGGGGAGGGTGGAGAGGGGGGGGGGGGGGAGAAAGGGTGAAATGCACAGTTCCAACATCTCCATTTGTCGTGCGTTGCTTCGTTGGCTTTTTGTTCTTTGTGGGATAAACGAAACATCTGTACAATCAAACACTGATGGACAGACGAGTAACCTAATTTGTAAAGCGTGATTTTATTTTTGTTTCAATACATCTTCCAACAATGTTATTTCTATTTCAGTGTCATTACATAATAACAAAACATTGCCAATGAAGGTCAACTTTTGTAACCTATAGCTATGGTCACCCCAAATGAAGAAAGAAAAAACTTAATAACAGTTAATGAATGAATGAATTAATTAAGATGATGATAATGAAGATGATGTAGTCTTGGATTGCGCCGTCTCCACCTTATTAGACTTGCGCATGCAGGGAAACATTACATTACATTACATTACATCACATTACACGATTATTGCTTTAGGTCCAGCGGACTCTTCCGAGCCAAATCAGGACCAGACAACCCCTGATCCGCATAAAAGATCTGCTGAAACAACCCTAGTGGTAAATCTGAGCGCTCTCCACCAGCCAGTCACTTTACAATAAAGACATCCCACGCAAGGGACGCTGAGGCTATACTCTAATTTATCGAACCACCGTTTAAAAAACAAAAAAGAATACAAATATCATTATAAATTAACAAAACACATACATATAAAATGCCTACATTGCTAAATAATAACATCATAGGAAGCCCTAGTGACCACCTGGCAGAAAGCATCCAATATTCCCAAGCTGATCCAACAGACCTCACACACAAATGAGGAGTTTTGTCCCGGAAGAGTTTCCAAGAAAAATGGTAGGAGACTGGTCAAGCGAAGAAGATAGTATAGCAGATTGATAGAACAGAGCAGGAATGAGAAAGAACAAATGAGAAAGACAGCGACAATGGGAAGTTAAAGCACTAAATTTCCAGAAAGTGGGGATACTATTTATTCTGAAACCCCCGCACCCTAACGGGGGAATTGACAGGGTTATCTCAAGCGTGGCTCATAATAGGCTACGTACATCTAACTACGAACATTTGAAAGGTGGGTAGATTTATGAGGGAGATAATAAAGTTATAAAATGTGATTAATACAGTATTAAAATGGAAAACCTTAATTCATGAATTCATGAACACCATTCAAAGATTAGTTAGTTAGTTATTCATTGCTTACGTGTCCAGCAGACTGCAAAGAGCCGAATCAGGACCACAAAATCAAGACCACATCTTCGCTGAAAGAGGACTCATCCTTGATCCGCATAAAAGATCTGCCGAAACAACTCTAGTGGTAACACTAAAGGCACTCCACCAGCCGGTCACTTTACAATAAAGGCATCCCATGCAGGGGACGCTGAGCCTATACACTAATTTATTGAACCCCCGTTTACAAAAACAAAATAGAATACAAACATTATAAAATAACAAAACATACACATATGAAATGCCTACATTGCCAAATAATAACATCATAGGAAACCTTAGAGACCATTTGACAGAAAGCGTCCAATATTCCCAAGCTGATCCAACCGACCTCACACACAAATGAGTTTTGTCCCGGAAGAGTTTTTAAGAAAAAAGGTAGATGACTGGCCTAGCAATGAAGATGTATAGTAGATTGATAGAACAGAATAGGAATAAGAAAGAACAAAGGAGAAAGAAAGCGGCAGTGGGAATTTAAAGCACTAAATTTAATGAAAGTGGGGATACCATTTATACTGAAACCCCCGGCACCCCACGGGGGGTCCATTCAAAGAGGAAAAAGTATAAATTCACGTATCTCTGGATGAATATCTTTAAGAAAATTTGATCATAATTTTTGATGATGATGACGGGCAGGAAAGGAGGACGATGAGGATGAATTTCATTGCTTCATTGTCCACGGGTCCGTGCTCATAGTACAATTGATCAATAAACAACAGATCGTTCCACTATAATTACAAAAATATAAAAAGATTAACTTAGGTCAGTTCAACACCAAACTGAACACAATGAAAACGGCATTCCTTTGATGGCTTTGAACATGCTTTCGTCTATCCTCCATAGCATAGTAATTCTGCTTCAGCCGCATTAAGTCTACGACGCAGAGACGTAAGTTCCGTGGAAGGTCAGCGCCATCTTGACGTGGGCAGGAGTGACGGCCCTTGCCACCTCCTTAAAAGACGCGGCATCCAGCACCACCAAGAAGCAAGGTAGACCAGGCTGCAGTCCCAGCATGGGAGATAACACAACGCCTGAAATAAGTAAGGGAGGTTATCATTCGTAACACACTGGACTTTAACATCATGCTAGTAATTATTCCAAGTGGAACTCCCAGAAGCGTATTTATTATAAGAATGAACGGAGGCAGGAGCGCAGAAACTAAAATATGAATACGTATATCAAAATATTACCGAAGTGGAACGAAGAAGGAAAAGAAAGAAGGCTGAAAGACAACATAAATTAATACCTAACTTTCCTCCCACTTATCAACCATCATCTACAGCGGCATCGTATCTACCACTACTACATTACATTACATGATTATTGCTTTAGGTCCAGCGGACTCTTCCGAGCCAAATCAGGACCGCACAACCCCTGATCCGCATAAAAGATCTGCTGAAACAACCCTAGTGGTAAAACTGAAAGCTCTCCACCAGCCAGTCACTTTACAATAAAGACATCCCACGGAGGAGACGCTGAGGCTGTACTCTAATTTATCGAACCCCCGTTTACAAAAACAATTAGAATACAAACATTATTATAAATTAACAAAACACATACATAAAAAATGCCTACATTGCTAAATAATAACATCATAGAAAGCCCTAGTGACCACCCGGAAGAAAGCGTCTAATATTCCCAAGCTGATCCAACAGACCTCATGCACAGATAAGGAGTCTTGTCCCGGAAGAGTTTTTAAGAAAAAGGGTAGGTGACTGGTCTAGCGAAGAAGAAGATAGTATAGCAGATTGACAGAACAGAGCAGGAATGAGAAAGAGCAAATGAGAAAGACAGCGACAGTGGGAATTTAAAGCACTAAATTTCCAGAAAGTGGGGATACTATTTATACTGAAACCCCCGGCACCGCAACGGGGGGATCTACCACTACTACCATGAACATTATCACCACCAAATCCTTTACTTCAATGTCACGTCACCACTATACACCAAAGCGCTATTCAACACCTTTCCAATCAACACCCCATCATCAAACAGTGCCCGACTCAAGGACTCTTAACAACGCTGGCCTTACCGTCGTCTTCCTCAGTGGCGCCAGGTCTCTGAACAAACACGGGTTCGCCAGGTTCATACCCCTTCTCTGTCCAAGTCAGCACCGCTTTCTTCTCCAAATCCAGCTTCACCAACTGTAGGCAGCAAATTCAACAGTTTTACAATCAGTCAGTCATCCTATTCTTCAACCAACCAATTGATCTCTGTCAATAGCTCTTTCGATCACGCACTCGGTTTATGCAAGCACCCATCTCTTTTCGTCTTCCTTTGCTCATTAACCATCTTCCACAACGACGGTCTGTTCCGCATAGCCTCTACCAATCCGCATCTGCCAGCATGAATAGCTCAACATCAGTATTATCATCATCATCATCATCATAAGATAACGATGGCGAAAACGACTATGTCGTTGATGGTTTTTCTGGTGATATGGATGGCGGTGGTGTAATGATGATTGCTGATGAGTGCTGATGAGCGCTGATGAGGATGAGGATAAAATACCCTTCTATCGGCAGACAGGAGAGTAGTGCCATACACGTAGCGGTAGTCGACTGCGTTGTTACGTCCGTAGTTGATTCTCGGTAGTTCCAACTGCACACACCCCCTGCACAACCACCACCACGATATCATCATCAACGACGATGACCACAACGAAGAGAGTTAACAGCAGCAATAACGACAATATAAAAAAAACAATTATAAAACTAACATCCATTAGTACTATAAGTTACGGGATAGGATAGGATAGGATAGGACTACAATCACCTTCGCCAAATAATCTTCCTCATTATCATTCCCAATCCCTGTAAGCAACACACACCAGTAATAAACCCAAGTAAGTCATTTCATTACTATATGCCAACTCCTAATTGATCCTGATCACACAGAGAGAGAGGGAGAGAGAGAGAGGGGGGAGGAGGGGGGGATCTATATACGAGTGCTCGCAACAGTCATCAAAAGCCTGTATGACAAGGCTACCATTGCAGCGCCATCGGGAACTAGTTCGGAACAATCGGCGTGCGTCAAGGACGCCTACTCTCTCCAACACTCTTCAACATCTTCCTAGAGAGCCCATCATGTCGGATGCCCTGGCAATTGAAGTTAGCCACGTGCGGCGTGTACAGAACCGTGCTGCTCGGCTTGTGCTTAATAAACGGAAGCGTGATCATGTCACGCCTCTCTTAATGCAGCTCCACTGGCTCCCTGTCACGATACGCATTGAATACAAAATTGCTGTCCTAGGTTTCCGTCACTTCGACCAGTCCCTTCCACCATATCTGTCTGAGGTACTCACTACCTACACTACAACTCGTTCTTTGCGCTCATCAGATGAAACACTTTTGAAAACGCCCAAGCATCGGCTTAAAACAATTGGCGAGCGATCTTTTAGTTTTCAAGCACCCAAGGTTTGGAATGCGCTGCCTGCCGGTATAAGACAATGAATGTACAGACCTCGTTTCCTTCAATAGCTGCTTAAAAACGTGTAAATAGTAAGAACAGCAATAATACTTTCTGCATGATGCTGTACATGATATAGTGCGAACGTTGTGATGATGCATACGAACGATGTGTGTAAGCGCATTGAGTTAATATTCTAATGAAATAAATGCGCTGTGTAAGTGCAATTTATTATTATTATTATTATTATTATTATTATTATTATTATTATTATTATTATTATTATTAATTCAAGAAGGCTCAGTCAGCATATGGGTTTAGAGCGCAACATGTCAGAAGCCCTTGCAGATCACGAAGGCACTGTCAGCATAGGGGTTTCGAGCAATCTTCAACCTCCGTTTTGCGGATGACATTGATGGATTGGCTGGAGAGAAACAAGAATTCGAACAGCTGGTATAGAGTCTTGACACCACCTCCAGAGCCTCTGGAATGGAAATAAGTGCAGAGAAGTCCACACAGATGACCAACAACATCAATGGCAGTAACATGGACATCAAAGTCCAAGGCCAAGGCGACCGAAAAAGAGGTGGAAGGACAACATTCGAGAATGGACTGGCTTGACACTGAGCGAAGTCATGATGGTTGCTGAGGACAAAGAAAGATAAAGTACGCTGGTTAAACGATAATTTGTAGTGCCCCAACGACCTTCGAGTTACGGGACATGATAAGATGGGATATGATCAATCTGGCCAACACACACTTCAAATGACCAAGATAGCGCACCTTCCACAATAAGGTCATAGTCGAGGTAGACGGAGCGGTCAGGCTTCAACACTGCCGTGGCCTTGCTGTTGGCCAGAGTCACCAGGTTCTGCCCTACTGTAGCCTGCAATCACACACATGATGGTAGTAATGACAGTAATGATGATGATGATGATAACAGTAATGATGATGAGGAGGAGGACGAGGATGGGGCGTAGTGACGACGACGACGATGACGATAATGATGATGATGATGGTAATGATGATGACGACGATGATGAACAACAACAACAGAAGGAAGAAGATGAAAAATAAAATACAAGGAGGAATCTTGATGATACCACCATCCCCACTATCATCACCAATGACCACCGTCCACCACCACCACCACAGGTATCACAAGCACCAACCAACACCCCAAACCTCACCTCTTCAATGGAGAGGGGCAACACATAACGCCGGAACAACGCAATGGCGTCCACGTGTTTCTGACCGAGGTTTTTCAGACTGAGCTGCTCCACGATGGACAGGTCGCTGTAACCCACGAAATCCACCACCAGGAACTTGGCACCGTCGTCAGCCTCTGTCTCAAAGCAGTTGACGAAGTGGAAACAGAAGGCGGGGGCAGCTCGGTACTTGATATTCACCTCCTTGTTGTCCGAGCGTCTGACCACTCTGAATAACAACTAACAAAACAAAGGTGCGCGTTTTCAGTGGTCAAATATTCTGGCGTTCATTCTGTAATCACTTCCCCCCCCCTCCCCTTTTCTTACTGTAGATATTGTTACACTCGATGTTTTTTTTTTAATCAGTAGCCGATTCAGCCCCAATGCTTGGAATCCTCCTGATAGGTGTAACCCAGATTCGTTTATCCACGCAGCCTGCTCACTTATCAACAAGGCAGAAGTCGTCGTATGTAGTTTTCCAGCTTTATTCAGCGAACATCAACAACTGCATACAATCGTTTTTTCCACTCTCAACTTTTCACTACAACTTTCCAATTCTCTCGAAACAGTGCGGCACATATATAGTCTCTCTCTACTCCAGAACAATTTAGAACAATCCAGCGTGACGCACCACAACCAATCAACATTAACTTCGTCGTCACTGTCTTACGTCATACAACTTTCTTCATCATAAAAGAACTTCTCAGCTGTTACTACATTTATCGCGAAACTTCGATCGATAGTAAACAACCAACTCTAGAAAATTCTCAAATAATATCGACCAACTAAAATTATCAACGCTATACAAAGCTTCTTCTAACAACAACGCAAAATGAAATCAAAGGTAAATACACTCCATCATTGCATGCTTTGCAAAATAAAACAATCGCATCTATCGTGCGCGTCACACACGAGCTATGGTGCGCGTTTCAACGTAACAGATATATTATACATTTCGTGCCCAACATAGTCTAGTGGTATTGTGGTCGGGGTGGGGATGGGGAATTGTGTACAGATTGCGATGGATTTCAATCTACGACAAGGGGCCAGTTAAAGAGGTCAGTTTTAATCCAACCTAGTGTGACCCATTAGGGGTCTAAAAATCCGGGAGGGGTGGGAGAAGTCGGAGTATTCCGTCATATGGGAGCATCTGTAGCTGGGTAGCTTAGGTGAAGGACTAAATATTGTATCCTGCACGTCTGTGACTGACATGGGAGCATCTGTAGCTGGGTAGCTAGGTGAAGGACTAAATATTGTATCCTGCACGTCTGTGACTGACATGGGAGCGCATCTGTAGCTGGGTTGCTAGGTGAAGGACTAACTATTGTATCCTGCACGGTCTGTGACTAACATGGGAGCATCTGTAGCTGGGTAGCTAGGTTAAGGACTAAATATTGTATCCTGCACGGTCTGTGACTGACATGTGAGCAACGATGATGTGGAAGGGGTCAAGGCCTGGCCACACTGACCTGTAGCACCCTCCCACATTTGTGTTACGCTTACAAATTCCTTTTGCATTTCCTTGCGTATAGGCTAACGTAAATTTTTATAAGGATAAAGCATGATGTTTGATTTCTTCTGCAAAATTCCATAAGCCGGGCCTTACGAGGACCAATCAGAAGTGATGGTGTAAAGTTACGAGTTTAGAGGTCAACCTAAACTCCTCCCAAAAGCATGATTAATCGCAAAACAGGTTGTCTGCTACCCAGGGCTGGGCGAGATAGGGCAATTGAATTAACTTGTTGCGCGTCTTTCTCCATGACCACCACCTTCAACTCAGCTGTGACAGATGCCGCCTCTGAGATCCTTGGCAAGCACCGCCCAAAGCAGAAACTGTGGATCACACTTGAACTTTTGGACCTGTGCATCAGACAATGGGTCCCGACACGAGGTCCCTGATTAGGTTGAAGACAATTTGAAAAGACAGAACCATCAGTCGATATTCCAAGATAAGGCTGCTGCGCTCCCCTGTCATCTCCATCTTCCTATACGCTTGCGAAACATGGACCCTCCTACAACGAAGGAGTGTGAAAACTACCGCACCATTAGCCTCATCAGCCATCCCTGAAAATAATACTCAACAGGTTAAAACACCAAGCTGAACAATCATAGCTGAAGAACAAGCAGGATTAAGGGCAAGGCGAAGTTCCACTGAGCATATTTTCAACCTCAGAATAATTTACGAGAAATTCCTACAGCATCAACAAGATCTATATCATGTGTTTGTAGACTTGAATAAAGCGTTTGTCAGAGTGACAGTCGGGCATGCAGCTCCATGGGCAACCATGAGAGTGTACAACATCAGGCCTAACATTATTTAAGTAATCAAAAGCCTGTATGACAAGGCTACCAGTGCAGTTCTCCACAACAGCGCTATATGGAACTGGCTCAGAACAATCGGCGTGCGCCAAGGATGCCTATTCTCTCGAACATTAAACATCTTCCTGGAGCGCATCATGTCGGATGTCCTTGCAGATCACGAAGGTACAGTCGGCATTGGGGGTAGAGCAATCTCCAACCTCCATTTTGCAGATGACATTGATGGATTGGCTGCAGAGGAACGAGAACTTGAACAGGTGATACAGAGGTTTGATACCACCTCCAGAGCCTTTGGAGTGGAAATAAACATAAAGAAGACCAAACTGATGATCACAAACACCAATGGCATCAACACGGACATCAAAGTCCAAGGCCAATCCCTCAACACAGTGCATAGTTTCAAATATTTAGGAGCCACTGTATCAGACAATGTCTCAACTTCTCGGAGAATTGGGATAATTTCTTCTTCTTTTCTGTTCTCGGGACATGCTAGAACTGATGGGTCTCCGTTTGGTGTGTGGTTGTAAAGGTCAGAGCAATACTCTGTCCATCTGTCCAAGACTTATTCTTCTGTAAGGCGTTGTAAGGCATATGCCAGACTTGCTTTGGATCGTGGAAACCTTGGGCTGTTTAACACCTGTCAGCCGCTTCACAGTCTGATAGGCCTGCCTTCTTGCTGTTGTTCTTGTTCAGACTGTTCTCTATTTCCTGGCATTGATCTCCTATCCAGTTCTCCTTTGCTGTGCGCATGCCTTTTCGGATGTCATTGTTGATTTTTCGGTAGGCATCAGCTCCCTGTGAGGTTTTTTTTTTCATCTCTCTTCGTTTATCACACAGGTCCAAAAGGTGTGATCCACAGCTTCTTCTTTGGCCGGTGCTTTTCAAGGATCTCCGTGGCGGCATCTGTCACAGCTAAGTTGAAGATGGTGTCATGGTCTTGACATCTACTTCACCAGCTCCCAAAATGAGCAGTGGTGCAAATTTCCCTCCAATTGTGTCCTGAAATATTTCTGCCACATCCGAGTCTAGCAGTTTGTCCAGGTCGAACTTCAGTCTAGTGCACTTCGCTGTGTTTACTCCCTTCAAGTGAAGCCGGAAAGATATCACGAGATCGTGGTCACTTCCAATGTCTGCTCCAGGAAAAGTGCTTGTCCTGCCAATGTTGATGCTCGATCTGAAGCGTTTCTTGACCATGATGTAGTCGATCTGGTTGTGATGCTCCCCGCCGGGACTGTGCCATGTCCATCGTCTGGACTTTTTGTGGAGATCAAGCGTGTTTGCCATTTTCAGATTGTTGTATCTGGCAAACTCCAACAGTCTCAGACCTCTGTCATTTATCTCGTCGTTGCAGTGGGGTCCACATGTGTCTCCCCAGTTGTGGTGCGCATCTTGGCCAACCTTGGCACTCCAGTCGCCTTCCACTATGACTATGTCCTTCATAGAAATCCTCCACTTCGCTGTCGTCATAGTCTGATGTTGGGGCATAAGCCTGGATGATGGTGATGTTGAAAGGGGCTGCTCTCGGACGGATGGTAATGAGTCTACTGGAGACTGGGCGGCAACCCCTGACAGTGGCTAGAATGTTCTTGTGGACCAAGAATCCAACTCCGTGTTTGTGACTGTCATCTCTACCGCTGAAATAAATCTTGTGGCCTTTGTCGGACGTTGTTTCACCTATGCCTTTCCAGCGCACCATCAGCCTCATCAGCCATCCCGGCAAGGTCCTCCTGAAAATAATACTCAATATGTTGAAACCCCAAGCTGAACAAATCATAGCTGAAGAGCAAGCAGGATTCAGGGCAGGGCGAATTCCGCGAAGTACCACTGAACAGATTTTCAACGTCAGAATAATCTGCGAGAAATACCTACAGCACCAACAACATCTATATCATGTGTTCGTAGATTTCAAAAGGTCGTTTGACCGAGTCTGGCATGCAGCTCTGTGGGCAACCATGAGAGTGTACAACATCAGCCCTAAAATTATTGAAGTCATCAAAAGCCTGTATGACAAGGCTACCAGTGCAGTCCTCCACAACATCGGAAACTGGTTCAGAACAAAAATCGGTGTGCGTCAGGGATGCCTACTCTCTCCAACACTCTTCAACATCTTCCTAGAGCACATCATGTCAGATGCCCTTACAGATCACGAATGCACAGCCAGCATAGGGGGAAGGGCAATCTCCAACCTTTTTTTTTTGGCGGATAACATTGATGGATTGGCTGGAGAGGAACAAGAACTTGAACAGCTGGTACAGATTCTTGACACCACTTCCAGAGCCTAACAAGTGCAGAGAAGACCAAAATGATGAACAACACCATTGGCATCAACACGGACATCAAAGTCCAAGTCCAATCCCTCAACATAGTGCATAGCTTCAAATATTTAGGAGCCATTGTATCAGACAATGGGTCCCGACAGGAATTCCTCTCCAGGATCGCACAAACAACTGCTGCCCTGGCGAGGTTGAAGCCAATTTGGAAAGACAGGAACATTTACATTCCAAGGTAAGACTCCTGCGCTCCCTTGTCATCTCCATCTTCCTATATCCTTGCGAAACATGGACCCTCACAGCAGATCTCCAAAGAAGAATACAAAGCATGGAGATGAGGTGCTACAGAAGACTTCTTGGCATTTACTATATACTCAGCACATCAACGACGAAGTCCGACAGACCATCACACAAGCCATTGAACATCACGATGACCTGCTCACAGTGGTAAAAAAACGGAAACTCCGACGTCACCAGATCATCAGGTCTTGCAAAGACCATCCTGCAAGGCACAGTGCAAGGAGGTAGAAGAAGAGGGAGACCGAAAAGGAGGTGGGAAGACATTCAAGAATGGACTGGTTTGACACTGAGCGAAACAGTCAGGGTTGTTGAGGACAGGGAAAGATGGAGTACGCTGGTTAAAGGATCATCTGTGGTGCCCCTACGACCTCCGAGTTATGGGATAGGATAGGATCGGTGGGTATGGATGTTACGGATCAATGGCTTACGTCTTCCTTGGGGTAGTTGCTGAAGTTCTGGAATGGCGCCGCCTTGCGCCAGTTGTTGGTGAGGAACTTGAGCGAGCTCATGACCACGGGCTGTTCCAGGATGACGAAATGCTCCTCCGACATGCCGAAACTGTGGTTGTAGCTCATATTCATCTTCCAGCGCGACGGCAGAGCCACCAGACGCTTGGCATTGGTCGTAACGGGAGACTCTGAATAATAATAATAATAATAATAATAATAATAATAAAAATAATAATAATAATAATATTACAGGATGCTATCGCGCACTTTTCCTTCAATCGAACTCAAAGCGCGGCGATCTGAAGAGATCACTATTACAGAGGTCGGAATAGAAATCAATTTATATATTAGAAATTTAAGATTGACCACATCCAATACTATTGTTGAATGTAGGGAGGAAACCGGGGTACCCAGAGAAACCCTCTGTATTCTGAAAAGTCTCGTACCTCAGTCACGTAAGTTCGACCCACGCAAATCAATCAGTCAACCAATGACTTGGTCAATCAGTGACTGAGTCAATCAGTCAACTAATCTTCGACTTAGCAGCTCGCTACAATAAAGGATCCAACGTGTTCTTACCCGAGTCTTGCGGGGGAGGGATGAGGACGATGTTGTAGTTGTCAGGGGGGTTGAAGGCGGTGGCCAGGTTGTACATGTTGCCTTCCTTATCAACATGGGGATGAGCCGTGGACATGTGCACCGCTATCGTCTTCCTCAGGTTCTCCTGAAACAGTTTTCGTTAGTATTGTTGTCTATGTAGCCGTGCTGGCTACGAGTATTTCTGACCATACGATATGTAGGCCTAACTTTGTTCTCTGTTATGTTTAAACTAACTGTATGAAATAACTTGATATACATTTTTCAGATCCTTTAAAGCATATAACCATTAGACGCAGCGTTAAATTCTCTATTAGAATATATAAACTTTATTTGTGATTTATGTAGCAATTTTGAATTAGAGCGCGATGTTTAGGATAGCGCGATGCATATCATGTTGATAAAGACACCGCGCTGTTGTACTTCTCAGCTGCCGCTGAGGCTGATTATTTTGGCCGGTTGTAACGGACCTTCCCGCTTGCCTACAAAACATAAGATTATAAATTGTGTATGATGCTAGTGTAGCAAAGATTCTCCACTGTAACACCTTAGTGTGATATTTTCCGATGTCTTAGTTTATTCTCTATTAATTTATAGTAGATACTTAAATAAAATATTAGTTTTATAGGGACCTACACATTGAAAGGGAAACAGTGAGAAGCTGTCAGAAGGCTATAAAGGTAACTAAGTTGTTGTGTTAGATGTTTTCTAGTTTAGCTCGCTATAGTCGGAACACAAAATAGTAACCATGCCATATTGTATATCATTGAAAAGAGGAGACGTTGTTCTTTCTTTGTCATTACTATTATTATTTATAATTGTATTAAATTGAAGAGTTATTATGAGTTTAGAGTCGTGACATTCTTAGGAGCAGCAGCCAACTCCCTCTTAAATTGCGTATTATTTTTATTTTGAAGCAGATAGGTCCGACATTGTTATAACAGTAGAAAGGTTGTATTTTTGCGTTTCCGTCAATATATAATTTGTATAGTATTCGTTTGCGTTTCTAGCCTTATGCGTCAAAGTAAGTTTAGTTACTAACACAAACTTAGCCAGCGAGCCAAGATTTTGGGGCGGGTGGGAAATGCTTAAGCAGCACGGCCGCTGCGGCTGACGGTCCGTAATAAAAGCAAAACACAAACATCGGCATGAGGAGAGCACCTGGCACCACGCATTAGATAAGGGTCGTGCCACTCGAGCAATACAATACAATACAAGGTTATTGCTTTAGGTCCAGCGGACTCTTCCGAGCCAAATCAGGACCAGAGAGACGTTATCTTAAAATATTATAAAATGATTCAAGTCTTAAAAAACAAGCCTGTTACTCTTAAATACACAAACAAACTTTCACATGACGCCTCTTTAAGAGACTTCTTTAAAACTGATGTATAAAAAATATATTCTCTTTCTTCAATCAAATCACTAAATTCAGTCCTAATAAAATCCAAACTAAACAAAACATGTCGATACAATTTATATGCGATAGAACAAACCAACATCATGTAAAAATTGAAACAGATGTTGACCATTACATACTTTAAAAATCTCTTTGAAAGGTATGGAACCAAAATATGTTTCCCTTTCCTCAATCAAATCAGCACATTCAGACATAAAATGGCGAACAGAAAAAGATTGATCACATGCAAAGCACCATGGTGGTTCTTCTCCTTTTAAAAGGAAACTGTGGGTGACATAAGTATGCCCAATATGAAGGCGAGATAACACTGTTTCTTCTTTGCGAGTGGATGCAAAGTTAGGCAAAGAAGTGGACAAATCGGGAAGAATTTGAAATAATTTGTTGTTGACATGGTTAGACCAGTCAGTCTGCCACAGTCGTTTACAATAAGATCCAGTCATACAACGTAGGTCAGAGTATGGCACAAACTGGAAAATCTCAGGAGGGAAATCGAGATGTAGAGCATCTTTAGCCGCCCTGTCTACTGCAATATTGCCGCGGATGCCCATGTGACCAGGGACCCACATAAAAACTATCTTTTTACCCTCAGAAACAAGTTGTGTATGGAGGTCATGGATCTCTGCCAGAAAAGGGTGTGATATCTTTCTCGTGGAAAGAGCCTGAAGTGCTGACAATGAATCAGACATGATTAAAAATGAGGTTCTTTTGGATTGATAAACTTGTTTCAGAGCTAAATGAATTGCCTTGAGCTCAGCTGTATAAACAGAACAAAAATCAGGTAAACGCTGTTGCAAAGGCTGGTCTAAGTGTCTCCCAGAGACCGATGCAGCAGCATCTGAATCTCCTTTCTTTGACCCGTCTGTAAAAAGTTGTTCATATCCTGGGTATAAAGCACACTGTTCTAAATAAAGTTGGTTATATACGGTTTCGGATGTATTGTTTTTAAGGAAAGCGGACAACTGCCAATTAATGTTTGGGATACATAATTTCCATGGGGGAGCTTCAGTCCGAAGTTCATCGTCGTTGATGGAAGCAACATCAATGCCTGCTTTTACCAAATGAGCTTGCATTCTGATGCCAAACGGAGGAATTGTGTTAGGTTTGGCTTCAAATTTCTGAACAAAATCTGGGTTGAAAACACAGTCATAAGCAGGGTTCATAGGATCAGTTTTTAATTTTAAATAGTAATTCATTGACAATTTTGTACGTCTCAGCTCCAGCGGAGGTTCGTTAGCTTCCACGTAAAGGCTTTCACAAGGGGAAGTGCGAAACGCACCCAAAGCAATGCGTAGTGCCTGATGGGCAACTGGATCTAGCATCTTAAGATAAGATTTTCTAGCAGAACCATAGACAATGCAACCATAGTCTAACTTGGATCTAATTAAAGAACGATATAACAGCAATAAAGTTTTCTTGTCAGCACCCCAGTCTGTACCACTGATAACCTTGAGCAAATTGCAGGCCTGTTGACATTTAGTTTTCAAAATTTTCAGATGAGGGATGAAAGATAGCTTTTGATCAAAAATAACACCCAAAAATTTGACTTGTTTGACCGCCTTTATTGGAGTTTTATTGAGGAGAATAGTAGGGTCTTGAATAATTCCCCGGTGCTGGGAAAAGTGAATACATTCAGTTTTTGCTTCAGAAAATTTAAAACCATTTTGTAAAACCCAGTCTTCAACGGCCTTGACACATAACTGTAGCTGACGTTCTGCAGATGCCAAAGTTTTACCTTTGGCTACTAATGCAAAATCGTCGACAAATAAAGAATTGTCAATTCCCCGTTTAACGGAACGAACAATGTTATTTATTTTAATATTAAACAGCAAGGGAGACAAGATGCTACCCTGAGGCACTCCCATCTCCTGTTCTCTCGTATCTGACAAAGATCCCCCAACCTTAACCTGAAAAATTCTGTCTGTTAGAAAATTGGATATAAACAGAGGTAAATGTCCCTTCAAACCCATTTCTTGTAAATCTGAAAGAATGCCATATTTCCATGTGGTATCATAGGCTTTTTCCAAATCAAACATGATGGCAACGACATGTTCACCCTGGACGAACGCATTACGGATAAAAGTTTCCAGTCGCACCAGGTGGTCAACAGTAAGCTACTTCGACCACTTCGAAAGCCACACTGAGTGTTGGATAAGATATTATTGGTTTCTAGATACCACAGTAAACGAGAATAAACCATTCTTTCCAGCGTCTTGCATAAGCAAGACGTTAAGGCTATTGGTCTATAGTTTGTCGGTTTAGTATGGTCTTTGCCAGGTTTAGGGATGGGTACAATAATGGCCTTTCTCCAGGAGGGAGGAAAGGTGCCAGTGATCCAGAGCTGATTGAAGATGTCCAGCAGTTGAGACCGTGAGTACCTTGTTAAATGTCTGAGAAATTGATAATGTACATCATCTGGTCCAACTGCTGAATCTGCACTTTTGTTAATTGCATCGTCAAGCTCGACTAATGAAAACGGAATGTTGTAATCTTCAGAATTATCGGAGGTAAAATTTAACTGTTGTTTTTCTTTACGGGTTTTAACTGTTTGAAAAGGGACAGAATAATTTTCAGAGGAAGAATTTGCAGCAAAAGAAGAAGCCAAAAGATCAGCTACTAATTTTTTATCTCCGATTACGTCACCCTGCACAGTAAGGCATGGGCTCACCTGTTTGTTACCTCTATTTTTGAGTTTGCGGACTACTTTCCACACCTTCGACAGTTTCGCTTTCGAATTAAGCGTGGAGCAGAAACCTCTCCACGATTCTCTTCTCTTTCGTTTGAAGAGCTGTCGGCATTGCGCTCGCAAACGTTGGTGGTTTTGTTTATTTTCAGTGCTTGGGTGTAAAAACATAGTTCTTAAGGCTTTTTTACGAGCTTGCTGAAGTTTTCTACATTCATCGTCAAACCAGGGTTTTTTAAGTGTGTGAGGGTTTGACAAAGTTTGCGGAATGGACTCCTTGGCACTGTTAATAACTATGTCAGTGTAAAGCTGGATTGGATCTATGGCATTCGAAAATTCCTGCTTCTTAATACGTAATTGAACCTCAGACAGGTTAGAAAACAGACTCCAGTTAGCTTGTTTCAGTTTCCACCTGCCATGAGTTTGCTCAAGGTTGTCTGAATCATATTTTAATAAAACCGGAAAATGGTCGCTGCCATGGAGATCTTCTAAAACTGTCCATTTAAAATCCAAAAGTAAGGAGGGATCACAGATCGATAAATCAATGTGGGACAAAGAAGCAGTTCTGGAACAGGAAAAAGTTGGAGCACCCTCGTTCAAAGTTACTAGGTTTAACGAGTCTAAAATGTCTTCAATTATTTTACCCTGAGAATCGGTACGATCACTACCCCACAGGGGAGAGCGTCCATTAAAATCTCCCAACAACAAAAAAGGGGGAGGTAACTGTTGGACCAAATTCTCAAGTTCACTTTTAGTTACATTTATTGATGGTGTCAGATATAGAGAACAAACTGTGAGGGATTTAAAAAGAGAAACTCTGGCTGCAACTGCTGGTAAACTTGTATTAAGTGAAATTGGGTTAAATGGGACATTTCTATGAATAAAGAGTGAAACGCCTCTAGAAGTTAAACAATCTAGAGAGGAATAACCAGTAATATCTATAGGATGTTTTTCTGACAGGAGAGTTTCCTGAAGGGCCAATACTTCAGGTCGATGCTCTGTCAGCAGACAGCAGAGCTCCTCATAATTTGCCCTTATCCTTCGGATGTTCCATTGTAAAATGGACATAAAAATGAAGTAAAAGAATGCTAACATTTTCATCTCCGAGAGCACAATTACGTCTCTTTATCTTTTGGACCCTCGTCCATCTCTTCATGTTCCATCAACCCCCCGAAACGGTTCTCCGTTTCGAGAGGCTGATGGTGCTTGGAAGAAAGGGGTCCGGGCCTTTGATTTTTCGTCAAAGCCCCGGAACCCGAACTGCCAGCCGACTTCTTCCCCTTCTCCTCAGCACCGGACTTTATATCCTCCCTCTCTCCCTCACCCCTTCCAACCTTTCCCTCTCCTCCTCTGATGCTCTTCTGCTGAGCGACTAGCATCTTTGCCGCCCCAGCAACTACCCGGTCGCTAAAACCGGTCGTTGCTGGTGCGGTGGCATGAGGCCTAGCCTCCTTTGCAGCAGGTGTGACGGCTTTTGTCACGGCCGTCTGCGTGTTGTGGGTGACGGTTGGGGACGTGCCCGTCGGCACGTTCTCCAGTGGAATCGGTGGGGCTGGAGAAACCCCCTTCTGGGCAAACAACGCGAGCATCTTTTCGAGAGCATCCATCCGTCTGCACAACGTTTCCAAGATCTGCGTTATTTTACTCATGGCGGTGTCCATTGTCGGGTGTGCGCTAGGTTCCACATGAGATGTGGAACCCGCCACAGACGCAAAGGACCTCTCTTTAAGCACCGGCCTACTTGCAAGAACTTTTTTCCTTGCGTCGCCAAAGGAGCAACTCTCAGTGGCCCGCACCTTTTGGATTTCCAGCTCCAACTGCCACTGAGGACAGTCTTTGGAGCTGGAAGAATGATTCCCGGCGCAATTCACACAGCAAATCGGATTTTTGCATTCGTTTTCATGTTTTTCTTTACCACAATCACGACATATTTCCTTGCTTTTACAGGTCTTGCTACCGTGACCAAACCTTTGGCAGCGGTAGCATCGCAACGGTGATGGTACAAACGGCGTCACCTTCACCCTAAGGTACCCCACCTTGAGTGACTCCGGCAACTTGGCCATAGCGAAGGTCACAAAAAGTGTGTTGGTGGGGATACGTTGGGGTCCTTTGGTGACGAAGACCCGCTGGACTGCTGTGACCCCCCTGGCTGGAGAGCTCCTCTCGGATTTCCAATTCCGACATGTCGATCAAATCCTGACATCGGATGACTCCCTTGGAGGAATTCAACCGTCCATGCACAGAAACTTTGATTTGTCTGTCAACAAATACGGTCAAATTCCTCTTTAGAAGACAATCCGATGCCCTTTTGGTTGAGCACTCCACCAGGTAGGCCCCAGATCTCAGTTTTTTAACATCTTTGAACCCGATTGTGCAGACGGATTGAAAACCCTTCTGTATTGCGAACGGAGACAGCTTGCCTATTGGCATAGCCGGATCTGCTCCCTCCACAACCAAAAAACGAGGCCAGGCCCCTTCCACCCCCGATGCACAAGCTTGTTGTCTCGTCTCCATGTCACTGTCCGTGTCCAGTCCGTCATCATGCATTCGTTTTTTTTTTGTTGTTGCCATGTTAAGTATTTGTTAATTCATCCCCCCTGCTCCCCACCCACCACGGAGTCCAACAAGGGGATGCGTCCAAGCGGAAAGTCCAGCAAGGAAACGCACCAGGGTTACAGGGGGGATATACACCCAGACAATCCCGCACTGCCACTACGGTTATGTTCAAGTTTGACCCATGAGCCGCAGCCTTCTAGCAGAGCTAGGGCAATACACGACCAGCCGCTTGACTGACGCGGGCCACGCCAGCCTCCCGTCTAGGAGAAGTCCGGGCCAAAGAGGTGTGTTAGTGTGAGGGACCGCAGTCCCTCAGTGACCTCAACCTCCAGGATCCCATTCTCCCCCGACACGGGTTGCCCTGCACGGCAAACGCAGGGGGCCAAGAGAAGGCCACAGAGAAAAAGAAGGGTAGAAAAAGAAGGAATGATGGGGAAAAAGAAGACAGGGAAAGTCCGGTAAGGCAGAAGAAAGGGAGTCAAAACTGCATAGTATACTGGGAGAATTTAAGGGTGAAGAGAATATAGGTGAAAGGACCAATAAGACAGAAACAAGACAAAAGAGAAGAAAAAGGGGTAGGCAACTTGGTCACCCAGCCTGAGAGAGGCATGGGGTCCACCCCCGGCGCGCGGAGCCGAGCCCGTGGGGGCGCCACTCGAGCAATGCCTTTGCTCTTAGTAGCCTATGATGTACTTCGAATAAATAATTTTTCAACGGTCATCACGAACTGGCGTTGGGGAAGAGAGAGAGAGAGAATGTGTGTCTTCACCATAGCCTCCATCACATAACACCATCTTCTCTCCAGACACCACACCACCAACACCACTACATCTATCTTTCTGTTTCTTCTACATTCTCCTTCATTCCTTTTCTCCTACTCCGTCTTTTTTCTTTCTTCCTTTTTTCATTTTTTTCTTCTTTTTCTGCTTTTAAAAAGTTTAGTTCATTATTATGGTTATTAGAATGAATTATTTAGGGAGAGGGGAGAAGGGTGAGGGGAGGGAGTGCAAAGAGGGGGCATTACTGAATTATATACACATAAACGCACATACACACACGCTCGCGGACTCGCACCCACCATATACGATGTTCAGCTTCTGTAGTTCAACTTGCACCATATCAAGAGAACGTCTATCTCTATCTCTCTCAATCTCTATCAAGGGAACGTTATTGAATTCTACAAACATAAATGCACATAATACACACACGCGCGCGCGCGCACATCCACGCTGCACCTACCTTGCCAACGATGTTTAGTTTTTCTGGATCAACTCGCACCATCCACGGAGCCTCTGTTAATGCGTACAGTCTGTCACCGTGCTCCACAATGTTAACAGACGTATTGTCGGTCCAGTCTCCCTCATGTGACGGCTTGAAATAAGACGTCAACCTGCCACACAAACAAGGAGAGGTGAACTGCACTGTGCAAAATATCTAACAATTTCCAATACATCAACACAAAGTGACACCTTTCGTGCTAACATTGCCATCATTTCAGATTATCTATTGAAACTTTATAAGGAAAACTATCCCAAAACAACAGTCACTCTGACTCTCCGTCAAAACTGGCCCTGCTGAGCGTGCTTTCGGGAAAGACATCGTGAAATTCGTCCGCGTGGGCATACACTTTATACATGGATACCTGCGTTTTACAAGACTACTACGTCGTCGTCGCCATCGTCATCGTCGTCGTGATCATCATCATTAACATGGATGACGACTATTATTGCGATATTTTTATTCGTCTTGCCCATACTTGGCGAACATGGACTTGCAGGGATCTGGCGTCTCGTAGGTCGCGAACTGGGTCACCACCAGACGATTGGCCTTGAATGACCTTTGCCACGAGTCAGAGTCAAGGACGCGTGACGTGTACGTGACCTTGCCCTTGGCGATGTTGAAGCGGTGCAGAATGGCGAATCCATCAAAGAGATGGTTCATCCGATCGGACCCCACTGTGAAGATTCCTGAACCGTTCCGATACAACGATCCTTCCAGCCAGTCTGGGATTTGGCCTGCAATAGGTCAAGGTCATATATTGCAATAAAATACCATACAAAGCATCTTTATGACCTTCAGGAAGGAATAAATCATTCTATTTATTGGTATATAATGCCGCCGTACACCTACTTGCTGAATTACAATTATTGGTCCACCTCTCGCCTGCATTAATGATGGCATACAATCACTCGGGAGCTCTTTGGATTGTATAATTACGTGTCATTACTAACAGTCACTACGTCTACCAGAAAGTCGCTGTCCCCTTGACGTTAAGTCATAGTTGTAATATTGATACACGTATACTAGGTCAGCTGTGGTATCCTTCTCGGTCAACAGTGCGTTGGTAGCGAGTTATGGTGACAAACAGCAGTCTGTAACAGGTAGTTACTGAGGTGTGTCAGGTTAACACAAATTCGTACCATGGTGCGCCGGAATGGAGGTAGTACCAAAAAGAAGGTCAGGTACGGATTTGTGTTGACCTGACACACCTCAACAAGAGCGTGGAAAGAGCCGTTTCCTATGCCTTCCGTAGACAGTTACGACCAGGCGAGGGAAAACTCAACAGCTACAACGCTGGTTAACATTTCTCTTGCCAAAATCAAATGGTACGCTCCCCCAACCACTGCTACCGTGGACGACCAGTTTCACTTAGTTATGAGAAATCACCGAGGATCTTACCCATTTTACCGGTTTTCTCTCCCCGATCCCTTAACATCAGATTATTGGACATGGCCAATTTCAAGTTTACAATAAAACAGGAATCAATTTCAATGGTAAAAAAAAAATAAAAATCAGGTATTACTACCCATCTTCTTAAAGCCTAGCTTAACTGGGCGAGACAAACCGAACCTTGTCTCGGCGAACCAAAGGTCAAAATTGCGGTTTTATTCTTAATTGGGTCTTCCCGAGACCAGCCGAGACGAGACAGGAGATCGGGCGTCACGGCGAGCTCTTTCGTTTCTGAACTGGGTCTATTTTTAGCTGCGTCGAAACTGACATACCGTGACAAAGTTACGTTAGCAACAATGGCGGCCTTCGATCGTGAATTGAAAACTGCAGAAGATTTTGGCGTTGATCTAGCGCTGTATGTCATAAGCGAGACGAAGGGGCAGCAGAAAAAGAAAGAAGGCAAAAGGCAATAATGCCCTATGTGTTGCAAAGGCACCAGCAAGGTGCATTTCATGCACTGGTGCAAGAGTTGGCTGAACAGGTCAATGGCTATTCAATGATTTATAATTTTTACTGATTCAGTATTTTCACTGTTCTCTAGTCTAAATTAAGTTTGGATTTGGTGCACCTACTTCTTTTAAGTGTTGTAGTATTTCTTTAGATCAGTTGTCATTGACATTGATAGATTTTTCAGCAAATCAAAATAGTGTCTCGGGCAGGTTTGCTGCGCACGAACGGCAAGACAAAAGGCCGACCCGCGACACGGCGAGACACGTCTCGATGTTCTCGCCGATCCCGTCTCGGATTGCTCGCCGAGCCTAGTTAAGGGCAAGGATGGTTCGGGTGTCTCGCCGAGACTGTCTCGGGTGTCTCGCCGAGACAAGGTTCGGGTTTGTCTCGGCCAGTTAAGCTAGGGCTAGATCGTTGCACTTAACTGTTCAACGAACAAAAATCGAGTATAGTATTTTATATTATTATTAGACCGCATCTTCAATTAACTTCATCACATTCACAACTTAAAATTATAATATAGAATGATATAACACATTTACCATCAATCTTTGTGTCAACGGGTGTGTTTGTAGCATCGTCAGCCGTCAGATACAAATAGGGTAAAGTCTGTGTTATTTCCGATTCTGCAGTCTCTGTAGCACACGCCATCTTGACTGTCAAATCACCTGAAACAATTGTCAACACCTTTTAAATATGACTTTGAATTGTGTGACATTGTGTTGTAAGGCTACTGCATCTTTGTGACATTGTGTTGTAAGGCTACTGCATCTTTTTGTGACATTGTGTTGTAAGGCTACTGCATCTTTTTGTGACATTGTGTTGTAAGGCTACTGCATCTTTTATTGTGACATTGTGTTGTAAGGCTACTGCATCTTTTATTGTGACATTGTGTTGTAAGGCTACTGCATCTTTTTATTGTGACATTGTGCTGTAAGGCTACTGCATCTTTTTATTGTGACATTGTGTTGTAAGGCTACTGCATCTTTTTATTGTGACATTGTGCTGTAAGGCTACTGCATCTTTTTACTGTGACATTGTGCTGTAAGGCTACTGCATCTCTTATTGTGACATTGTGTTGTAAGGCTACTGCATCTTTTTATTGTGACATTGTGTTGTAAGGCTACTGCATCTTTTTTATTGTGACATTGTGCTGTAAGGCTACTGCATCTTTTTATTGTGACATTGTGTTGTAAGGCTACTGCATCTCTTTATTGTGACATTGTGTTGTAAGGCTACTGCATCTCTTATTGTGACATTGTGTTGTAAGGCTACTGCATCTCTTTATTGTGACATTGTGTTGTAAGGCTACTGCATCTTTTTATTGTGACATTGTGCTGTAAGGCTACTGCATCTCTTTATTGTGACATTGTGTTGTAAGGCTACTGCATCTTTTTATTGTGACATTGTGTTGTAAGGCTACTGCATCTTTTTATTGTGACATTGTGTTGTAAGGCTACTGCATCTCTTTATTGTGACATTGTGCTGTAAGGCTACTGCATCTTTTTATTGTGACATTGTGTTGTAAGGCTACTGCATCTTTTTATTGTGACCTTGTGTTGTAAGGCTACTGCATCTTTTTATTGTGACATTGTGCTGTAAGGCTACTGCATCTCTTATTGTGACATTGTGTTGTAAGGCTACTGCATCTTTTTATTGTGACCTTGTGTTGTAAGGCTACTGCATCTTTTTATTGTGACCTTGTGTTGTAAGGCTACTGCATCTCTTATTGTGACATTGTGTTGTAAGGCTACTGCATCTTTTTATTGTGACCTTGTGTTGTAAGGCTACTGCATCTTTTTATTGTGACCTTTGTGTTGTAAGGCTACTGCATCTCTTATTGTGACATTGTGTTGTAAGGCTACTGCATCTTTTTATTGTGACCTTGTGTTGTAAGGCTACTGCATCTTTTTATTGTGACCTTGTGTTGTAAGGCTACTGCATCTTTTTATTGTGACCTTGTGTTGTAAGGCTACTGCATCTTTTTATTGTGAAATTGTGTTGAAAGGCTACTGCATCTTTTTACTGTGACATTGTGTTGTAAGGCTACTGCATCTTTTTTATTGTGACATTGTGCTGTAAGGCTACTGCATCTTTTTATTGTGACATTGTGTTGTAAGGCTACTGCATCTTTTTATTGTGACCTTGTGTTGTAAGGCTACTGCATCTTTTTATTGTGACATTGTGTTGTAAGGCTACTGCATCTTTTTATTGTGACCTTGTGTTGTAAGGCTACTGCATCTTTTTATTGTGAAATTGTGTTGAAAGGCTACTGCATCTTTTTATTGTGACCTTGTGTTGTAAGGCTACTGCATCTTTTTATTGTGACCTTGTGTTGTAAGGCTACTGCATCTTTTTTATTGTGACCTTGTGTTGTAAGGCTACTGCATCTTTTTATTGTGAAATTGTGTTGAAAGGCTACTGCATCTTTTTATTGTGACCTTGTGTTGTAAGGCTACTGCATCTTTTTATTGTGACATTGTGCTGTAAGGCTACTGCATCTTTTTATTGTGACCTTGTGTTGTAAGGCTACTGCATCTTTTTATTGTGACATTGTGTTGTAAGGCTACTGCATCTCTTATTGTGACATTGTGTTGTAAGGCTACTGCATCTTTTTATTGTGACCTTGTGTTGTAAGGCTACTGCATCTTTTTATTGTGACCTTGTGTTGTAAGGCTACTGCATCTTTTTATTGTGACCTTGTGTTGTAAGGCTACTGCATCTTTTTATTGTGAAATTGTGTTGAAAGGCTACTGCATCTTTTTACTGTGACATTGTGTTGTAAGGCTACTGCATCTTTTTATTGTGACATTGTGCTGTAAGGCTACTGCATCTCTTATTGTGACATTGTGTTGTAAGGCTACTGCATCTCTTTATTGTGACATTGTGTTGTAAGGCTACTGCATCTCTTATTGTGACATTGTGTTGTAAGGCTACTGCATCTCTTATTGTGACATTGTGTTGTAAGGCTACTGCATCTTTTTATTGTGACCTTGTGTTGTAAGGCTACTGCATCTTTTTACTGTGACAATACAAATCACATATAAATCATTGTCACGGACTTAAAAGTATTGCTCACTTCCTATCCCCTAAACATGAGAAAAAGAGGTGGGAGGACAACATTCGAGAATGGGCTGGCTTGACACTAAGCGAAGTCATGAGGGTTGCTGAGGACAGAGACATATGGTGTACGCTGGTTAAACGATCGTCTGTGGTGCCCCAACGACCTTCGAGTTACCTGATAGGATAGGATAGGATAGGATAGCACAGGATGTATGTATAAGAATCCGACCATTATTGGGGCTGAATGTTTTATATTTATTTCAAGCCAAAAGGACAACCTGATGCTGCTCAAGGTGATAACAAACGCATGAAATGAAGTGTTTCACTAATATATATTAATAAACCAGTTTATGTTTTGTTCTATGACGTATTATTGAAGCATATCCTGGCACCGCCATTTCAGAAGCAACAGTTTTACTGCATAACCAGGATTCAGAAAAGCCAAATATATGAAATGGCGTATTATGTTTAAAAGTGGTGCCATTTCATGTGTTTAGTTGATTGCGTAACATACATTAAGATGGCCAATTCGAAAACCATCTTTGGAAGGCCATGTTGTAATCGACATTGTGTATATATAGAGGTATATATTGTGTATATATAGAGGTCACACTTTGGAGGAAGGCCATGTTGTAAGCGACGTTGTGTATATATAGAGGTAACACTTTGGAGGAAGGCCATGTAGTAAGCGACATTGTGTATATATAGAGGTAACACTTAGGAGGAAGGCCATGTTGTAAGCGACATTGTGTATATATAGAGGTAACACTTAGGAGGAAGGCCATGTTGTAAGCGACATTGTATATATAGAGGTAACACTTAGGAGGAAGGCCATGTTGTAAGCGACATTGTGTATATATAGAGGTAACACTTAGGAGGAAGGCCATGTTGTAAGCGACATTGTGTATATATAGAGGTAACACTTAGGAGGAAGGCCATGTTGTAAGCGACATTGTGTATATGTAGAGGTAACACTTAGGAGGAAGGCCATGTTGTAAGCGACATTGTGTATATATAGAGGTAACACTTAGGAGGAAGGCCATGTTGTAAGCGACATTGTATATAGAGGTAACACTTTGGAGGAAGATCGTCAGGGTTGGGGGAAGATGTTTTGCAGAAGAATTCTTTTTATTTTAAAGGGAAAAAAGAAAAAAAGTCAGAAGTTGTGAGAGAAGAGGGAACAAGAATAGTTACAATACACTATAATTTTATATCAAGGTACATGGGCGCATCGACATTAACAATTAACATTGCCAACAAAAACTAGATTCAGTAGACAGGAAAGTCAAATCACAACACTTATAAAATACGCTCAATACCATTGGTAGTCAAATATTGTTATATTATATACTCAAGTCTTTGAAGCAAGTCACTAAGTAGATGTTAGGAGAGATTAGCAGTGTTCTTGTGGGCCAACACCTGTAATAGCAGTATGTAATCGCCGCAATATTTTAAGAACACATATTACCATAAATACGTATTATAAAGTACATTTTTCAGGCCATGGTCATGCTACGTTTAAAATGTTATGACTCATTCGGTGTCTTTCCCTCTACCCGCCCTCACAGCCCTTGGTACACAGTATTATCATGACTTTCCTGAAACGCCACGTACGTTGTGCTGACAATGGGTCATATTTCGTCCCCCTTTTAAAGTTCTTTGAAGTGTTCGAACACTAACCCTAACCCATCCGAAACCCTAACCAAGCCCTAACCTTAAAACCAGCCCTAACCCTAACGGATCAATGGTTTGACGTCAAAACAAGGTCTGTCAAAACAAGTTATGTAGATGTTCTCTGGTTTGTCCAGATAATACCGTGTAAGTGTGCCCTCACACACACACCCCCACACGCTCACACACACACCCACACGCACACACACACACAAACACACACACACGAGTTGAAGTGCTATAGTCATTTCTTTGAGTTTGTTACTTGGGTGTGCGGAAATTGAAAGCAGGTATGGTAGGTAGTATGGAGGGTATATTGAGAGAGAGAGAGAGAGAGAGAGAGAGAGAGAGAGAGAGAGAGAGAGAGAGAGAGAGAGAGAGAGAGGGGGGAGAGAGAGAGAGCATCGTAAAGAACTAAAGGGAAATCACTGATGACTGCAACATATTTTCCCCCTTTCCAAATCATGGTTGCGTCCCTTCTTACAATACCACGCACGATCATCGCTTTCACGGGGATCAACGGTGAACAACGACTTCATATCCGCAACATACAATTAACACAAGCATTCAAAAAGGCCCTCAAAACCCACCTCTTCAAACTGCATTATTCAGATCGATTTGTATCCCGCTGCCATTCTCTCATCTTTTGTCTATGTCTGATCCGTAAGTGTATACACACGGCTGTAAATATTTATACTGTTTTTCTTCCTGGGCCTAACCGGGCATATAAATAGCTGTGAATAGGTTTTTGCTATTCTGTTTCTGTCTTTTTGGTCATTTATGCACATAGTTGTAAATAGTCTATTTCGGTCTTTTTTTGTAATTTATGTACATAGTTGTAAATAGTCTGTACCTTTACTGTTCCGTCTTCGGTGTATTGTAGCAAAAGTGATGTTTTATCAAGTGCATGTATTTATATGTAATGACTATGTAAAGCGTGGTGAGTCTGGTCATAGGCTGGAGTACCCGCTATATAAAAATCCGCTATTATTATTATTAATATTATTATTAGTTTTCCCCAGTAATGACACAGGGAGAGGTGGGGGGAGAGAATGGTGTGGGGTGGGGGGGGGGGGGAGAGTACTCAAACGGTTATTACAGAAGGTCGATGCCTATGCGAACATCCACCATCACTATTCACAATCAAACTCCGACATTCATGCACGTCAGATGAAGGAATCACCGAGCCATTGTCCACCACCAGCATAAAAAACTTCTATCTAATCTTAGCTTCTTTTTTTTTTTTTTTAAATTAAGAATAATCGATAGCTAGGCCAATTTTTTTTTTTTTTTTTTGCTTTTCCAAAAACCAATCAGACCATTCTACCAACAGAGTTTTCCAGAAAATGTTGCAAATAATTTCTAGTTCCAGTTATTAACGATCACGCTTTTCAGCCTCACAGATCCGTTTCGAATTCAGAAGTGAGGGTTTCCCCATTAGAAGAAAAAAAATATATTACGGGGCCACAAGATCACACATTTCAGCCTGTCATCCTTGCTTTTTAAATTCACAGAGAATGTTGCCCACTGGGAAAAAAAGGATTAATCAAAAAAATAACATCTTTCATAGGAGTGCGGTTTTAATATGAAGCCGCGTCCACTACATACAGTCCAAGGAATGTCTGACATGCGTAATAAGTCTTCCATAATCCTTGTTATTTTGAAAAGTGTTACATGTATGTTGTGGTTTTGTCCAGAATGTTCCCCTGAAGTCCTGCTCACTAAACCCAAAAGCGGGCCCCAACTTGTCCGATTACCATTGTGGCAAACGACGAGTAAGACGAGAGAAAGTTTGCTATGTTTAGTAGGAGCAATTAGCGACAGGTAACAACGGTTGTTTTTTATCCTCTCTCTCTCTCTCCCTCTCTCCCTCTCTCTCTCTCCCTCTCCCTCTCTCTCCCTCTCTCTCTCACTCACACACACATACACCCACAGAGAGAGAGAGAGAGAGAGAAAGAGAGAGAGGTGGGTGGAAACCCGGTAGCTCCGTGGATAGTGAACGGTTTCCTATGCCGAAGGTCGCGGGATCGAACCCCGAGTGGGACATTTTACGTGACTTTGGTACGAGACTATTCAGGACACCGAGGGTTTTCTCCGGGTACTCAGATTTCCTCCGGGTACTCAGGTTTCCTCTCTCCCTTCACCAATAGTATCGAATGCAGTCAATTTAAAAAATTAAAATGTTCTTTTTATTCCGGTTTGTGTAATAGCCATCTCCTTTGTTCGGGATTGGAGGGGGTGGGGGTGGGGGTGGTGGTGGTGGTGGGGTGGGCGTGGTGGTGGTTAGGGGGTGGGGGTAGGTATGATGAGGGGGGGGGTGGTTGTGTTAGGGGGAAAATATTGAGCAATTAAGGCTTCAATTAAATAAATATAAAGCGTATGAAAACCAAAGAAAGACTTGTTATGAGGTCAACATGCAGTAGCTGAGAATAAAATAATACTGAACAAGCGCAGCCACATGTATCAACGTCGAAGTTCAATCGCCTACACCGGCCATTGGCGATATGGCAGACGTTCAATCGCCTACACCGGCCATTGGCGCTATGGCATACGTTCAATCGCCTACACCGGCCATTGGCGTTATGGCAGACGTTCAATCGCCTACACCGGCCATTGGCGCTATGGCAGACGTTCAATCGCCTACACCGGCCATTGGCGCTATGGCAGACGTTCAATCGCCTACACCCGCCATTGGCGATATGGCAGAGGGGGTAAAGGGCCTAAATTTACACTGAACCCCCAGAGCAATGATAGTGCTACAGGAAAACTTGAAAGGTTGAATAGTTCAAAACACATGTATGGCAGATAGTGCTACAGGAAAACTTGAAAGGTTGAATAGTTCAAAACACATGTATGGCAGATAGCGCTACAGGAAAACTTGAAAGGTTGAATAGTTCAAAACACATGTATGGCACATAGTGCTACAGGAAAACTTGAAAGGTTGAATAGTTCAAAACATGTATGGCAGATAGCGTTACAGGAAAACTTGAAAGGTTGAATAGTTCAAAACATGTATGGCAGATAGCGTTACAGGAAAACTTGAAAGGTTGAATAGTTCAAAACATGTATGGCAGATAGCGTTACAGGAAAACTTGAAAGGTTGAATAGTTCAAAACACATGTATGGCACATAGTGCTACAGGAAAACTTGAAAGGTTGAATAGTTCAAAACACATGTATGGCACATAGTGCTACAGGAAAACTTGAAAGGTTGAATAGTTCAAAACACATGTATGGCACATAGTGCTACAGGAAAACTTGAAAGGTTGAATAGTTCAAAACACATGTAGGCCTATGGCAGATAACAAGCACGAACAGCGTGCCTACACGAGTCGAAAACCAATGTGTATGTAGCTTTTGGACTTTTATAGGCCTACATCCTATTACTAGACCTGTGTGTGCCACACGTCCGTACAACTGCATGGGCAGTAAACATATCACTACTCTTAATGGGAAATGGTTACAAACCAGTATAACGAAATGCACGCCCTCTCCCCGCCCACCCTAAACTAACTTTGGGCGGAGTATAAATAAAATTGACATTCAATGGTCTACTTTCCAACAAAATATCGAATTATGTTGTTTGTAGATTATAGTCACACGACACTTTCGCATATAGGTGACTACTGGACCGATTTATACTGACACAGCGGGCCAGTTGTTGGTAAAGGGGAAAATAATATGATCACACGTTGACCAATCCGGGATTCGAATCAGCGACCTTTCGGTTACTAGCAAGACGCTCTTACCAACTGAGCTACCCGGCCCCGTATCAAATTAGGTTTTTAGGGGTCCAATATACCCACTCTTCCCTAATGTGTGCGTGTGTGTGTGTGTGTGTGGGTGTGTGTGTGTGAGTGCGTGTGTGTGTGTGAGAGAGAGAGAGAGAAGATGGAGAGAGAAAAAAAAGAGGGAGAGAGAGAAAAGAGAGAAGTATTTATTTAAAATATAAAAACATGATAGAACTACTCCTACTAGTACTACTACTATCTAGCACCACTACTATCTACTACTATCTACTACTACAACAAACCTCAATAACAAGATATTTCTTAGACTCAAGGCGCTTACCTCACTACCCGGCTCTCATAATAGGCCTAAATGTACAAATACCCTCTTTGAAAAAGGCATACAAAACAGCTAAGTAGGCCTAACTACGTCAAGGTCGCTGAAACAGCGACGTTCTCATTACGCTGTGTTGCGACTTATTTTATGCGTACGTCTACTAATGCTTTATCCCATGATTATATGACAAAAGTAGAACTCTTATAAAAACCGCTTGTAGCTGTCCTACCTTTGCGAAGTTTGGATTGCAACAGGACTTGGCTGAATCGTTTCCGGAAAACCCTCAGCGTCGATATGGATCTGAAAAACCAACAATGGCATAAGGTCACAGAACGTTGACTAGAAATTCAGCTCTGCAACATTACATACTTCGTCTCACGCATCGTAAACTATCTAACTTGGTAAGCCATGCTTCAGCTAACAACTATACACCAAGCACTATACTTCTATAATACAGAAATGTATTATTCTATCACTTTGACGCTTGCCTCACAGAACAAAAATAAACTGTATGATACCTACCGAACAGGTACACGTGTGAAACAGAGAGAAATGTTCATGAATTATGGAAGCGTGTCCACTTTCCACGAGACTTAGGAATGTCCTTGACACGCTCGTGAATCTACTTTTTGGGGACTAAAGCCTGCCAAGGTTATTTACGTCTGCTTCAAACGGAATGGGAAATAGCCACAAAACTTCTATCTACAAAACAACATAACGAGACCGCACATGACACAGGCGCTCGCTGTGGTAAGTCTAAATAAAATAACTATGATTTGTACAGGTACTAGGTCCGATTCTAAAAAAAAGTAGCATCGTAACGAAGGCCCAGTTGTTTGTTTACATAACAGGGAAGAAACGCCTAGAATTGAAAGCTTAGCGGTCGGTGCAGTATTATATTTTAATGTGACAACAACAAGGCAGTTTCCCGAGTCAACTGATCCACACAAATAAATAAGCATCCTTGTTACGCCGCTTCTTCTAACGATAGTATACTTTCTACGTCATTTTCATTGACACGCATCATCACCGACATTCTCCCCTTGTCCATTGACATCATCGCACCTATCATCTTGATTTTAGTATCCTCACCGCGTGTGTTCTCTTCATATCGTACTACCCTTACACTTGTGCGACACTTTGCTTGAAAATGGTTTCGCCCTTCACACTTCCTACACAACTTCCCCCGGGCTGGACACTTGGTTTTCTGTGCTTCGTGCGAATATCCACAAAACTTACAGTCCTGAATAACAGGGCATCACTGTTTTCCTTTCGCTTGTTGCGGCTTGCTTGCGTCAAGTTGTTAGGTTTGACGTCACTGTTTGGCGTGACGTGTTTTGAGACCTTGTCAACGTGTGCACCAGGCATTTCCTTGGTTTGCTTTGATGTCACCTCAAAAACACGACAAATGTCTACAGCGCAAATGCCGATGGCCGAAGTCGGAAGCCGGCGTTTGATTGGTAAGTATGTTTTAGGGTTAGGGTTAGGGTAAGGGTTTGGGTTCGTAATTCAATAATCGATACTATAATTCAATAATGGTTTTCATGTTTTACTTCTCGTCGTCTGCATCGACAGCAAACTAGGCTGCCATTGTCGTAGAGCAGAGGTGAATGGCATGACGTTACCTACTAAAAATACTGACCAATCAACAGCCGGCTTCTGACTTCGGCCATCGGCATGTCTACAGCGCGCGCCATGTCTAACGTCTTCTCTCGCAGTAACAGCTTTTTGTATCTTGCCGGTAGTAGAAAACACGATCTTGTCGCGCAACATGCAATCTTTCTTGTCCCCAAAATTACACAGATTACCACGCGAGCGTAAGTCTGTAAGAAAAGAGTCAAAGCGCTCGCGGTATGGGATGTTCCAGAAACGAAAAGTCTCCATTACTTCACTTGACTTGGGGGCACAGAACTCTGCGAGTTTTTCCAGCACGTTCTGGGGGTCGTCCTTGTCATTGTCACTTTTAAACACGAAATGTTCAAAAACCTCCTGGACCTGCACGCCAGCACAATGAAGAATGATAGCAGTCTGTGTTGCCTTGGGGTTTTCTGAAGCTCCAGGTAGAAATCAATCTGTCTGCGCCAAGTCACTGACTTGCGTGAGTCCAACCAATATTCACAAATTTTATCAAACAACACAAGACAAATGAATTTCGAGCTATGCCCTGTCAGATAACAAAAAGAACTGTGCGCAGGGAGCCACCACAGGCCGCGTCTGTTGCTGACCTCATTGAAAAACCGGCAAGTTTAAAACTATTTAGCGCGTTATATTATGTTTATTTTTATAATGCAAACTCAGGGGAGCAAAGAAAATGTTTGCTTAACTCAAAAGACACAGTGGGATTTAATGATGGTATATATTCCATCAGTTCATCTTCTAAATCCTCTTCCATGTCTGTGAAGTCACGCTGACACAGTGTTGAATGGGCATGTGGGCGGAGTTATACTTCGCCAGCAAGGAAATTCCCGCGTATGACTGGCAAAATGTGCCAATACCGTTTTAGCAATTTTTAATTCGTTGTATCTCCTAATTGCGCTAATTTTTTTTTTTTTTTTGGTAAGTTTGTTCAACAACCAAAACTCTTTACATTTTGCCTTGTTTTCATTTTGGATACCCTAAAAAGCACCTCTAAACAATCTGGGCTTCGGCTATATATATTTTAATGTGACAACGACAATACAGTTTCCCGAGTCAACTGATCCACATAAAAATAAATAACCATCCTTGTTTACGTCGCTTCTTCTAACGACAGTATACTTTCTACACTGTCGGTTTCGAGGCATACTTACTGCAGTAATGGGCTTACCTCTAATTTCTAGTGCTATGATACAATTTATTATTCCCTGCCAGTTTCTCGGACACTGGATTCTAAGGACTGCTAGTCAAACGTTTTAGGCCTAGATGTAGCATGTTCATGTACCAAATGAATGATACAACACCGTCCACCTTCTCGTTCCTTCTGTCTCCTCCTCTCCGTCTACCCCAGCCCCAAACAACAACGACTCCCTCCTCCCCCCCCCACCTCACTCTCCACTTCCTCTCTCGCACACACGCTCAATTAAATACGAATCCAGAAGGTTCTTGTCAGACTAACATAGATCACAGACATGATAGCAGACACATTCATCAACACTGTCACATTGCATAGCGACGCAATGAAGGAAAGCACACCAGCCATAATCGTGGGGAAAAAAACATCGCCACTTAAGCTTACTAACTGGACATGATACAAGATAATTTATTGCCAAGCGAACACACAAGGAAGGCATTTGGTCAACGCTGCAGCACCACACACACAAGCAACACATAAAACATCGTGAACAAGCTGACAGCAAATCACGATAAAAAGATAAGAAGACTTAAGGTGGCCTAATGGTAGAGCTTTCACTTGCGGATCTGAAGG
>CM072524.1:3701550-3813608 GCA_036898135.1 Oncomelania hupensis | reverse complement strand
CTCTTCTCTGTTCTGGGGACATGCTAGAACTGATGGGTCCCCGTTTGGTGCTTGGCTGTAAAGGTCAGAGCAGTACTCTGTCCATCTATCCAAGACTTCTTGTTCTTCTGTAAGGCATATGCCAGACTTGCTTTGAATCGAGGAGACCTAGGGTTGTTTAACAATTGTCAGCTGCTTCATGGTCTGGTAAGCCTTCTTGCAGTTGTTCTTGTTCAGACTGTTCCCTTTTTTTCTGACAGTAATCTTCTGTCCAGTTCTCCTTTGCTGTACGCATACCTTTCAGGATGTCATTGTTGATTTTTCGGTAGGCATCAGCTCCCTGTGAGGTGTTTTTTTTTCATCTCTTCATTTATCACACAGGTCCAAAAGTTCAGGTGTGACCCACAGTTTCTTCTTTGGGCGGTGCTTGCCAAGGATCTCAGTGGTGGCATGTGTCACTGCTGAGTTGAAAGTGGTGGCCATGCTGTTGACATCTACTTAACCAGCTCCCAAAATAAGCAGTTTGAAATTTGCACTGTTCCTTACGAGAGACAAAAAAATTTAAAAGGTGTTGTTTGTAACCCGAATTGTTCGTGACCTGAGGCGTACGTAACCAAAGGTATCACTGTATATAGCATCCATTATTATTACTATTATTTTAAAAAAAATTATTATTGGATTACTATACCACATAGTTATTGTGTGGAAGATTTGTAAAAGAGACGTCAAGTTCCATTATTACCTCAGACTCCATTGGAAGTACACCTATGTAACTCTCGGGCTTCACCCACACCATCTTTGTTTCCAACGGGTCAGTGCTTTCTGTAACAAAAAAGTCAGCAAATTGATCATGGGTGATAGCAGTAGCACTGTTGGTTAGGACTGTGGTTTTCTATGCCAAAATTCGAGAGTACAAACCCTGCAGAGGATGAATGTCTATGACTTAGATACAAGACTTTTCAGGTCACCCTGCAGAGGATGAATGTCTGTGACTTAGATACAAGACTTTTCAGGTCACCCTGTAGAGGATGAATGTCTATGACTTAGATACAAGACTTGTCAGGTCACCCTGAAAAGGATGAATGTCTATGACTTAGATACAAGACTTGTCAGGTCACCCTGCAGAGGATGAATGTCTATGACAGATACAAAACTTGTCAGGTCACCAGTGTTTTCTCCAGGTTCTTTAGTTTCCTCCCACCCTTCAATAATGGTTTCGGGTGCAGTCAATTTAAATAAAAAAATACAAATCTCCCAAAAATAACATTTGATTTCCTTTTTGTTTTCTAATAGCCACTTTTATTTATACTACATGTTTGACAGATGAAAATGTGTTTGTTGTATTGGTAGGAGTGCACTGACTGGTGTTTGACAGATGAAAATGTGTTTGTTGTATTGGTAGGAGTGCACTGACTGGTGTGGACAGATGAAAATGTGTTTGTTGTATTGGTAGGAGTGCACTGACTGGTGTGGACAGATGAAAATGTGTTTGTTGTATTGGTAGGAGTGCACTGACTGGTGTGGACAGATGAAAATGTGTTTGTTGTATTGGTAGGAGTGCACTGACTGGTGTGGACAGATGAAAATGTGTTTGTTGTATTGGTAGGAGTGCACTGACTGGTGTGGACAGATGAAAATGTGTTTGTTGTATTGGTAGGAGTGCACTGACTGGTGTGGACAGATGAAAATGTGTTTGTTGTATTGGTAGGAGTGCACTGACTGGTGTGGACAGATGAAAATGTGTTTGTTGTATTGGTAGGAGTGCACTGACTGGTGTGGACAGATGAAAATGTGTTTGTTGTATTGGTAGGAGTGCACTGACTGGTGTGGACAGATGAAAATGTGTTTGTTGTATTGGTAGGAGTGCACTGACTGGTGTGGACAGATGAAAATGTGTTTGTTGTATTGGTAGGAGTGCACTGACTGGTGTGGACAGATGAAAATGTGTTTGTTGTATTGGTAGGAGTGCACTGACTGGTGTGGACAGATGAAAATGTGTTTGTTGTATTGGTAGGAGTGCACTGACTGGTGTGGACAGATGAAAATGTGTTTGTTGTATTGGTAGGAGTGCACTGACTGGGACGCTCTGCTGGACTGGTCATCTCTAGGTGAAAAAATCGACGTCATCCTCCTATGTCCAGTTCTGTATCGACATGTTGGTGCCAACTAAAGAGGTGAAGACTTACCACAACAACAAGCCTTGGGTGACAAAGGAGGTGGCAGACGTCCTGATAAAGAGGAAGAAGGCGTTCAGTGAGTAGACTCCAGATGACGTGAAGAAACTGCAGAAGGAAGTCAGAAGAGTGACCCTAAACAACAAGTGGAAGTTCAGGGACAAGGTTGAAGAAAGCTTCGCCTCCAAAAATCCCGTTAAACTGTTGAGCAATCTACAGACGATGACTGGCTATAAGCCATGGAAGAGGGCCTTGAATGTAGAGGACCAGTAGAAGAGGGCCAACGACCTAAACATCTTCCATGCCTGCTTTGACACCACTGACATCTCACTGAGCGAGCGAGTACTGTGGCTGACCTGAGTGAGAGAGATAACAGTGGGGAAGCACTGAGGGAGTAAGAGGTGAGTCAGCGCTTTAGACAGGTCATCCCCAGGAGTCCTTGTGGTCCAGTTCACGTTCCGGGAGCTGTACCCAGGAACTGCCATGACTGTGTTCACCAGCCTGTTCCAGGAGTCGTTGGACACTGGACACATCCCAACCCTTTGGAAGTCTTCCAACTGTATCCCTATCCTTAAGAAACCCTCTCCTGCAAACCTGAATGACTATCGCCCTGTCGCTCTCACAAAACCCTCTCCCTCAACCGTCCATTCCTTTTAAGTACCTTGAGTGCATTGTCCTTCAACGACTGCTTGGCGAAATGCGCCCACTCCATGACCCCATGCAGTTCGCATACACGCCCAACAGAAACACCGAAAACACCATCATCACCGTAGTCCACTCTGTGTTGATGACCCTAGAGAGGCTGAAGTCATATGCCAGAATTCTTTTCCTGGATTTTTCGTTAGCTTTGAACACCATCCAGTCATATCTAATAATGCAGAAACCGATCAAATTGAAAATGGACGCCAACCCCATGATTATCAGATGGCAGACAGACTACAATGCGTTGTGATTAGGTCGTCCATCTCCCTGAAGGCATCTAAATACCTTCATAATAACACAGGGGTTCCTTATGGCTGCGTCCTATTTCCGGCATTCTTCATCCTCTACACGGCCGACTGTCGCTGTACCACTGAAGACGCCCTCCAAGTGAAGTTTTCTGATGACACGTCCCTGACCGGCCTTATCACAATGAGCGAGAGCTCTTACCGCTGCGCCACGGAAGAGCTTGTCAGATGGTGCGACGACAACCATCTCCTCAACCTCTCTAACACAAAGGAGATGGTTGTTGGCTACAGGAGGAGCACTCCGAGACTGGACCCATTGGTCATTGGGGGTGAAATAGTGCAGGTGGTGGACCAAAACAAGTACTTGGGCTCCATCATCTACATGTATAACAACTTGGACTGGTCCCCAACGCCTAGCAGCTCCTCAAGAAGGCCAACCAACGCCTACACTATATGAAAAGGCTGAATGCCTTTAATGTGAGCTTCAGGGTGTTGGAGCTTTTCTATGGGCTGACGGTGGAGTCTGTACTGACCAACAACAGTCTGTGCTTCTTCAGCAGCCTAAAACAGCAGGTCAAAGGTCAGGCTGGAAGAGGTTACAAAGACTGCTGGCAATATTATTGGCAGACCTTCAGGAGCTCTTCAAAACGAAAGCAGTAAAGCGCCTGGGAACCATTCAGCATGAACTAACCCATCCGCTGTGTGATGACCTGCTGGTGAAGACCTCATCCAGGTCTGGCAGGAATATCAGTTGCCGAGCGAGGACTGACAGGTTATGCCGGTCCCTTCTGCCGAGCGCCATTCGACTCACAAATGTTATTCCTTGACTTTATGAAATCTGATCAGTTAGTCAGTGTGTCAGGCTTATAAATTTAGCCAGTCAGCCAGAATGTTTGCATACCTGCCTGCGAGTTTGTGTGTGTGTGTGTGTATGTGTTAATTTTTCAGTCTTGTTTTGTGGTTTGGCTTAGCATGGAATGATTATGCATGTACATGGTTAGCATGCATTATACGCCTGTGGTTGGTATTTGTGCGTGGTGGCGCTGGTTTGTGATGGTGTGTCGGGGTGTACACAGGAGTGTACAGTGCAAGTATGTTTGGGATGTGGGATAGTAGTTGTTTAATTGTATGTGTTGCACTATTTATTTTGTTGTTTCTACATGTCATTTAAAAAACAAAGATTCTATATATTATATTTACTATATTTGTGCAGTTGAAAGGCGAATTTCTATGTACATTTCATAGACCAATAAAGTCTCAGTCTGTCAGTCTCTCAGTCTCTTTTATCATGTGAGAGTGTAGGTTGGTTACAGATCAAAACTTTAAGTCTGATTTAATAATAAGGCACATTTAGCATCCATTTATTTATTGACTTATTTATCTTTAATTATAAAACATAAGCACAGTTCTTTCAAGCCAAGTCAAATAATTTTATTGCTAAGATAAAACACAAGGAATATGTCTCAGAATCGAAATAACATGCACACACACTCACACACATACACGCAGAAACACACACTCACATACATGCAGACACACACACACATACACACGTGTGTAGCATGAGAAGAGACAGGCTGAATTACTATGGGGCTTACACCAAAAAAAATTTTCCCAAATAAGAAATGTTCCTGTCACTTACATGTAGCATAGCTCAGAGCCTTTTCTACACTTTAGGTCAAGAAAGTTCAAACTGTACAGCAGCTAAGCCACAATCACAATACAGATACCAGCATGACAAGTATTTCTAAGTATAAAACACTACTGCTAAGTATAAAACACTACTGCTAAATATACAACAATACTTCTAAGTATAAAACACTACTGCTAAATATTAAACACTACTTCTAAGTATAAAACACTACTGCTAAGTATAAAACACTACTGCTAAGTATAAAACACTACTACTAAGTATAAATACTACTGCTAAGTATAAAACACTACTGCTAAGTATAAAACACTACTACTAAGTATAAAACACTACTATACTTACGGTATCCCTCTGTGTCACTGTCAGGCTCTGTCTTCACTGTACACAGTTCTGAGTCTTGTGGCTCCTGAAATCAATAATAAGAATACATTACTTTACAACAACTATCAGAACATTTGGATTACTGTACCACACAGTTCATGTGTTGATTTGTATAAGAGACATCAAGCTTGATTATTACCTCAGGCCCCACTGGTTGTACATTAATATATGTCTCCGACTTCACCCACACTGTCTTTGTGTCCAATGGCCCACTGCTTTCTGTAACAAAGAAATCAGCAAACACATCATGGGCGAGTGCCATAGTGGATGATACAACTGAACAGTTGTCACTCACATCCATAGTCCTGTGTGGATCACACAAACTTGTGATCACTAAAATGTTCACTTCAATGAAAATTGTTCTTGACACTTTTGGAATTAAACATTGGTTCCCTGGCACATAAGGCAAGTTATTGAGCTCACAGCCTGTAATATACTTAAGTGAGATCTAGAGAAGCAAAACTGTAAAGCATTTCAGCTACAATCACAATATAGTTTTTTTTTAAATGACATAAAACAAAACAAAACAAAAAAACAAACATGACATTGACAAGTATTGCTATCAGGGTTCTCCATTATGCTGAGATTAAGCATAATGACACCTTAATACCCTCAAAATCACGCCTTAGAATCGCTGATCATGTTATGAGAAATACATCTTAAATGTTACAATTGGTGCAGAAAATACGCCTGAAAAACAGCCTACAGGATGAAAAAATCGTGAATGCATTTATAAAATTAACACGGCCATGCAACTGAAAAATTATCTTGATGTTCATTCATTTATCTTTTGCACTATGAACCAATCTCCAAGTTCCTAAATCATCTCACTACGTTTAGGAATTGACATCATAGTTTGATGTGACGTAGGTTTGTGATGGCTCATGTGCCATTGTTACTTCCCTTGTTTCACTACAAAACTATCAATCATAGCATTTTTTCATCGGCATTTTTCCCACTCCTTAAAATGCTTAACAAAGAGAGGAAAAAAAATCCATTAAATTATAAAATGAAAGTGATTCCTCTCCTTAGATTCACTGCAAATGGGGAGCTTTGACTATAATACGCTAATATACAGGGTGTTCCAAAAGTCTTGGGCACATTTGAAGTCCCCATATCTAAATTACTATGAATGGTAGTAAGATGAAAGTTGTGCCATTTTAAAGCTAATTACATTAAGTTTTTTGTAAAGCTGTTGATTTTTAAAATTTCTTTTCAGACCCGTTAATGGCGTTCACTCAACCAGAAAATGCTGGGACGCGTTTGGCAAGAATTTGACTATCGGCTTGATGTGTGTCGTGTGACCAATGGTGCTCACATTGAACATCTTTGAACATTCCATGTAAAAATTGAGATTACAAGCTTTCTGAATTTACCAGATGCGTTTTTATATCCTTAATAGTTTCGAAAATATTCAATGTCAAAATGTGCCCAAGACTTTTGGAACACCCTGTATTTACCATATTCCTCAGTGTCACAGTCAGGTTCTGTCTTCACTGTACACAACAGTGGTATATGTGGCTCCATCACGTCACTGTCAGGTGCCATTGTCTTACTTTCTGATTCTTCCTTTATGTTGAACTCACTGCCAGTCATGTTAGTGGTACCTCTGACAATCTGTTCCCTGCTGCTGTGTGAAACATGATGGCTTTCTCTTCCTGCAATTTCTAAACAAAGCAACAGCTTTCATGGGAATATTTTTTGACAGCAAGCATAATGACGAACTGAAAAAAAAAACATCAAATAAGAACTTATATCTTTTCCTCTCACCTAAATATTACAGGTGATATGATACAGTAAATAAACCTCCAAAGTGCAATCAAGGATGAACAAAGAACTGGTCTATTTCACTATTTTCAATTAAAACAAATTCTGCAGAAACAACGTTGCTGTAGTTAAGAACAGCACCCAGCATTCACTGCACAGTCCACACAAAAGCCAGGTAAGGAAAATAACAAACTATTGTGTTGGTGTTAGGGTGTGGGTGTGCTAAACCTGACACTTATTTAAATCCTTTTCTGTGATACCATTCTTCAAGGAGCGCTGATGTTAACATTTGACACCACTTTGTGGCATCTGTAACGAAAAAGCAATTTACATTGTAGTAAAATAAATTTTGAATAAAGAAAAAAAAAAGATGAGCCATCCATAGCATAGCATAGCATAGTACGGCGTGCAGGCTAAAAGCCTTTGGCCCTCATAATTAATCTTAATGAGGGTCCAAGACCCACCCCCCTGGCATCAGTGCCTACCAATTTAGAATTTTTTAACCTCCAACTTGGTGGAGTAGATGCTATCCTTAAACAATTTGTCCAAACTATTTTTGAATGCATTAAGTGATCCAGCATCCACAGCCTCAGCAGTCAGGTCATTCCAAGGGGTTACCACTCTATTAGTAAAATACTTATTAAATTTGCGAGTATTGTTAAAAGTTTTAGTGAGTTTAAATTTGTGACCTCGTGTTAAACCAACATCATTAAAATTTAAAAGAGAACAAGTGGTTAAAGAATCATACAATTTGTGCACAATTTTAAAAATTTCGATTAAATCACCCCGCTGTCTCCTATATTCTAAACAGGGTAACCTCAGTGACTTCAGTCTCTCCTCGTAGGAGAGCCCTGACATTCCACAGATCTTCCTGGTGAATCTGCGCTGGACACCCTCGATCAAGTCAACATGCCTCCTTAAATATGGGCACCAGACAGGGTTAGCGTACTCCAAGATGGGACGTATAAGGGCCTTAAAGAGGGGGACCATTATGTCCTTGGATTTGTTACTTATAGTTCTTACAAGCAGGGCTGATATTTTGTTGGCTTTCTTAACAGTACTCTCAATGTGATTCTCAAAGCTGAGCTCTGTATCCACTATCACTCCAAGATCCCTCTCTGCACCAGTCGTCTCAATCTTACACCTTTCTTTACCATCATTCATAAAGTACTCATGCTGGGGATTATTTTTGCCCAAATGTAACACCTTACATTTTTCACTGTTAAATTTAAGTAGCCATGTCTCCGTCCATTCAACCAATTTGTCAATGCATTGCTGCATTCTCTCCTTAGACTCCTCACTTTCATCAACCTCTGCATATGCCTTTGTGTCATCAGCAAATATCTTTATGTCACACTCTACATTCTCTGGCATGTCGTTTATGAAATATATAAATAATGTCGGCCCCAACACGCTCCCCTGAGGGACACCGCTTGTAAGACTTATTTTGTCAGAGCTGTTACCGTTAACAGTCACGTACTGGGTCCTGTCAGTCAAGAAACTCCTTATCCATGCAAGTGGGCTGCCACTTATGCCATAACCTTTTAGTTTCTGTAAAAGCCTGCGATGTGGTACAGTATCGAATGCCTTCCTAAGGTCAAGATATACAGCGTCGACTGGGTGGCCTTCATCCAAGGAGGACATCCAGTCATTTATTGTCACCAACAGCTGAGTGACACATGACCTACCCTTAGAAAAGCCAAACTGGTCATCATGTAGAAGGCCATTCTCGACAAAGTGAGAGCACAGTGCATCTCTGACGAATCCCTCAAATACCTTACAGACAACTGAGGTGAGGCTAACAGGACGATAATTACCCGGTAAACTTTTGTCTCCCTTCTTATAGATGGGTTTAACCTCTGCTTCCTTCCACTCATCAGGTATCATGCCATCCCTCATTGTTCTATCAAAAAGTAACTTGAGAGGCAAAGCCAATTCATTTGCTAATTCTTTCAGCACCCGAGGATTAATTTCATCTGGTCCCGGTGACTTATTAATTTTCAACTGCAACAGGGCTTTACTCATCTGCTCTTCACTAACATTAATGACATCCAGTTTTAGATTCATATCACAGTCAAAGTTCGGCACATTTTCTTCATCTTCCAGTGTAAACACACTAGCAAAAAACTCATTTAGGGTCTCTGCTTTCTCGAGGTCTGTCTTCGTCAGTGTGCAGTCGAACTTTAATAGATTAGAGACAGTCTCCCTAGGCTTGGTTTTGTCTGAGACATATTGATAAAAACATTTTGGATTGTTTTTAGCTTCTTTTGCCAGATACATTTCCTTTGCCATCACCAACTTACGAGACAGCCATTTCACCTGGTTACGAGACTTTGCATAGGCATCGTAATTAGCTTTAGTAGGGTATTTTTTATACATCTTAAAGGCTCGTCTTTTTTGTCTAATCTTGTCATGCATGTCTGGTGGAATATTCGTCTTTTTGCCCCCTCCATCATGTACTTTAAACTTTCTCACTGGTATGAAAATTTCTTTAGCCTCTTTCAGCATCCTCTTTATCTTATCCCAACACTCATTCACATTCAACCCTCATGCAATTCTCTCTTCCATTCATGCTTTCGCGCAAACCTTCTCATACCCTCATAATCACCCTTTGTAAACTGGTATTTTACAGGGTCATGGCCTGCACTGGCATTCCCACCGGTAAGAAGAGAAAATTCTATTACCAAGTGATGGCTCTTACCTAAGGGTGGGAGAAATTCAACTGACAACACAAATTCACCATTAGTTAAGATTAAATCAAGAACATTAGCTTTTTGCAAAGCTCTATAATGAGTTGGTTCGTTCACATGCTGAGTCAAAAACTGCTGTTGTACCGTCTCAAGAAATACACTGGCTGGATGCTCAGTACCCTTCTTGGAAACCTCGAGGTCCCAGTCAATCTCAGGATAATTAAAATCACCAGTCATAATAACTCGCTCCCGCCCATGATCATCAAAAAGCTTATTGATCAAGACATTGACCCTCCCGTTTTCTTCTTCAGTACAGTTAGGTGATCTATATAAGACCCCGAATACATATGACTCCTTATTGGGTAAGGTTATTTTGCATAAAATACTTGGGTTAAAACACTTCTCTAATTCGTATAACCTGAATACATCCAGGCCCTCTTTTACAAACAAACTAACTCCTCTGCCCTGTGTCACTGTCATACAAGTGTAGCCTGGCAACACAAAAGTATCAATGTCATTACATAAGTTCTTCATCATCACTTCAGTGACAGCTATAACATCAAACCTCTTTTCACTTAATAATAATAATCCAATTCACACGACAGTACTAATAGGAGAATGACAAAGCTTTCATTTTGACTGGCGTGGAAATTATATTTTTATGTACAGGCTGATACCACGATGTTGATCTTAAATGTCCTGTATTGGCTGTAGTTGTAAAATGTCAGTTTCCATGTTCAATGATGAATGTTTCATCACCGGAGCCAACTCACCTTGCGCATGCCACGCTTGCAATCTCATCCAGTCTACCATTGGTTCCTCAGCAATGTCAATCTCCAGCTTCACCTCAGACAGCACTGGACTGTCTTCGTCCTCCATAACAGATCAATGCAGCACTCAATGTTGCAAGACAACTGCACAACCTCAACAAGAACAGGGGAAGTAATACCGAAAGTTTGCTAAAGAAAAACTCTCCATACCGTCATAAATTTATTCGCTAAGGTTTTAGTTGAAAGAGACCTGGCGCAAAAGAAGTTTTTAAAACCTTATTATAATTAAATATAATAATGCTTACCATTAAAACATTATTTATACCAAAGGTGAATAGAACAAGCAGCTATTTATACATGATTAAACTAAATCGGGATATTAGGAAGATCACAAAGACAGGTTGTCATTTACTAAATTAGTTTCGTATGTCTCCAAAGATTAACTAACTTAGCATTAGAAACAATTTTGAATACTTGCTTTTTATTGGACTTTTACATTTATGTTATATTTTTATTTTTTATAATACTTTTATATTTATGTTATATTTTTTTATAAGACTTTTACATTTATGTTATATTTTCATTTTGATAAGACTTTTACATTTATGTTATATTTTTTATTTTTATAAGACTTTTACATTTGTGTTATATTTTTATTTTTATAAGACTTTTACATTTGTGTTATATTTTTATTTTTATAAGACTTTTACATTTATGTTTTTTTTAAAAGACTGAATGTATTATTTGTGGCTTCTTTTGTTTGTTTGCTGAATGCATGTTTATAAAGTTGTCCATGTAACCTCTACTTCTCTCTTCATTCCTTCTTTATTCTATCAGTGACATTTTAATTTAAAAACAACAACACAATGCTCAGCTTTTTATTTTTATAAACATTTTAATGCTTTATTTACAGCATATTCTTTTAGCTGTTAGAAACATGCAATGGAACAGTCTGTATACAACAAACAAAGTGCTGTATTACACAGCCTGTACACAACAACAAAGTGCCATATTACACAGCATGTACACATCAACAAAGTGCTGTATTACACAGCCTGTACACAACAACAAAGTGTTGTTAGTTATTCATTGCTTACATGGTCCAGCGGACTGCAAAGAACTGAATCATTACCATAAAATCAAGACCACAACTTCGCTGAAAGATGACTTGCCCCCGATCCGCATAAAATATATGTTGAAAACCCTAGTGGTAACACTGAAGGCACTCCACCAGCCAGCCACATTACAATAAAGACATCCCACGCAGGGGACACTGAGGCTACACTCTAATCTATCGAATCTCCCCGTTTACAAAAACAAAACAGAACACAAACATCATTACAAATTATCAACAAAACATATACATACACGCAAATGAGGAGTTTTGTCCTGGAACTTTTCAAGAAAAAAGGTAGGTGACTGCTCTAGCAAAGAAGAAGATAGCTAGTACAGTAGATTGATAGAACAGAGTAGGAATGAGAAAGAACAAAGGAGAAATACAGTGACAGTGGGAGTTCAAAGCACTAAATTTCAAGAAAGTGGGGATACTATTTATACTGAAACCACGACACTTCAACTGGCAAGCTGAAAGAAAAGATTTTCTTAAAACGTCAAACACATCCATTTTTGTGTCCAGAATGTGTCAACTTGTGCTTCTTCAAATCCCCAACCCTAGTGAAAGCTTTATTACAAACATCACACACATGATTTATATCTCCTGTATGTATAAGCTTATGTTTCTTCAAATTGCCAGCCTTAGTGAAAGCTTTATTACAAACATCACACACATGTTTCTTCTCTCCTGTATGTATAAGCTTGTGTACCTTCAAACTGCAAGCCTGAGTAAAAGCTTTATTACAAACATTACACACATGATTCTTCTCTTTTGTATGTATAATCTTGTGTCCCTTCAAATGGCCAGCCTGAGTGAAAGCTTTATTACAAACATCACACACATGATTCTTCTCTTCTGTATGGATAAGCTTATGTTCCTTTAAAGAATCAGCCCGAGTGAAAGCTTTATTACAAACATCACACACGTAATTCTTCTCTCCTCTATGTATAAGCTTGTGTTTCTTCAAATAGCGAGCCGTAGTGAAAGCTTTATTACAAACATCACACACGTAATTCTTCTCTCCTCTATGTATAAGCTTATGTACCTTCAAATGGCCAGCCTCAGTGAAAGCTTTATTACAAACATCACACACATGATTCTTCTCTCCTGTATGGATAAGCTTATGTTTCCCCAAATCACCAGCCCTAGTGAAAGCTTTATTACAAACATCACACACGTAATTCTTCTCTCCTCTATGTATAAGCTTATGTAACTTCAAACTGCCAGCCACAGTGAAAGCTTTATTACAAACGTTACACACATGATTGTTTTGTTCTCCGGTCTTCTGTTGCTGTTCTGTCTTTGTTCTACACTCCTGATCTCTGAGACTGACTTCACTGTGGGCAGTGACTGAGCCAGAAGAGAATTTGACTGGTAATGACTGTGGTGTTGAGTTGACAGCAAGCAGTTGTGTAGCACATGCATTTGGAATCTGAAAAATAAAACTAAGATTTACAATAAACACTGACTAAAATATAAAGTGTTCACAGATGTCAATAACAAACACTGACTATAAATATAAAGTGATCAAAGATGTCAATAACAAACACTGGCTATAAATATAAAGTGATCAAAGATGTCAATAACAAACACTGACTATAAATATAAAGTGATCAAAGATGTCAATAACAAACACTGACTATAAATATAAAGTGATCACAGATGTCAATAACAAACACTGACTATAAATATAAAGTGATCAAAGATGTCAATAATAAACACTGACTATAAATATAAAGTGATCAAAGATGTCAATAACAAAGGGGGATGGGGAATGGTGGGTGGGGGAGAGAGAAGTAGAAGAGAGGGGAGCAGGCATTGTCTGATTAGTTCCTACTTCATCGCTAAGAACATCAGACTACAGTCATTGCCTGATTAGTTCCTACTTCATCACTAAGAAAATGAGATTGAAGTCAGACTAGTCATTGTCTGATTACTTCCTACTTCATCACTAAGAGAATGAGACTGAAGTCAGACTACAGTCATTGCCTGATTAGTTCCTACTTCATCACTAAGAGAATGAGACTGAAGTCAGACTACAGTCATTGGCTGATTAGTTCTTACTTCATCATTAACAAAATGAGACTAAAGTCAGACTACAGTCATTGTCTGATTAGTTCCTACTTCATCACTAACGAAATGAGACTGAAGTCAGACTACAGTCATTGCCTGATTAGTTCCTACTTCATCACTAAGAAAATGAGACTGAAGTCAGACTACAGTCATTGTCTGATTAGTTCCTACTTCATCACTAACGAAATGAGACTGAAGTCAGACTACAGTCATTGTCTGATTACTTCCTACTTCATCACTAAGAAATTGAGACTGAAGTCAGACTACAATCATTGTCTGATTAGTTCCTACTTCATCACTAACGAAATGAGACTGAAGTCAGACTACAGTCATTGTCTGATTACTTCCTACTTCATCACTAAGAAATTGAGACTGAAGTCAGACTACAATCATTGTCTGATTAGTTCCTACTTCATCACTAAGAAAATGAGACTGAAGTCAGACTAAGTCCAGAAATATGCTGAACATTTACAATCCCTGAATTATGAGACATCATCCAAATGCATTTTAGACTTGCAACTTATTAACCTGTACTTTGATCTAACCTATATAACGAGCAAATCCAGTAACATATTATCATGATCATCATCATCATTTTGATCATCATGATCATGATCATCATCATCAGAGTGGTCCTGATTCAGATCTTTGCAGTCCTATAAACAATGACCAACTAATCTTTAGTATATTTTAAATTAATATAATCGATCATTATTATTATACCATTATCACAGCAACAATGAGTTGAGTTTCTTGATAATGTTTAAAATAGCCTACATCAATCCTGAAATTACAAGGACATATTACTTTGCAAAAGCAACCAGAACAAGGAGCAAACTTATGTGACTTAGGTACGAGACTATTTCTGTCTGCTATGTGCCTTTGTTCTTTCCCATCTTGACTATAGTAATTCCCTTCTCTCTGGCTCTCCCAACTATACCATCTATAATAATAATAATATAATAACGGATTTTTATATAGCGGGTACTCCAGCCTATGACCAGACTCACCACGCTTTACATAGTCATAACATATAAATACATGCACTCGATGAAACATCACTTTTGCTACAATACACCAAAAGACGGGACAGTAAAGGTACAGACTATTTACAATTATGTACATAAATTACAAAAAAGACAAAAATGTACTATTTACAACTATGTACACAAATGACAAAAAAAAGACAGAAAGTAGAATAGCAAAAACCTATTCACAGCTATTTATATGCCCGGTTAGGCCCAGGAAGGAAAACAATATAAATATTTACAGCCGTGTATACACTTACGGATCAGACATAGACAAGAGATGAGAGAATGGCAGCAGGACACAAATCAGTCTGAATAATGCAGTTTGAAGAGGTGGGTTTTGAGGGCCTTTTTGAATGCTTGTGTTGATTGTATGTTGCGGATATGGGAGGGAAGGGAATTCCACTGCTTAGGTGCGGAGTAGGCGAATGCACGTTGGCCGTATGTCTTAGTGCGGGTGACGGGAACCTTGAGTGTGCGAGTGTCAGCAGATGATCTTAAAGTGCGTGAAGGGGAGTAGACAGACAGTAGATCAGCAAGGTAGGAAGGACAAGAATCTGTGAAGAAGTTGTGACAGAGAACAGAGAGTTTGTACTCTATGCGTGCTTGCACAGGAAGCCAGTGAAGGGAATGTAGTAGAGGTGTGATGTGATCACGTTTCTTTGCTCGGAATACTAGTCTAGCTGCTGAGTTCTGAACCTTTTGTAGTTTGTCGATGATGTGTTTCGGGGAGCCAACAAGGAGAGAGTTGCAATAGTCAAGACGAGAGAGGACGAGAGCGCAGACTAGGGTTTTGGTGGCCGGGACTGTAAGATAGTGGCGAAAGGAGCTGATTTGGCGTATGGCCGTGTATGCAGAGCGACAGACGTTGGAGATGTGGTTGTTGAGGGACAGGTCATCGGAGAGAATGTAGCCGAGATTTCTTGCAGAGGATGAGAAGTGTTTGTTGTCCCTACTGTAAGCGATGTTGGGAGAGGCGAGAGTGAGGAGGAGGTGTTGTGCTTGTGAATGAGGAGGGCTTCGGTTTTATCGTCATTAAGCTTAAGCTTGTTGAGTGTCATCCATGATTTAATGTCTGTGATGCAGTTCTCCAAAGTCTGAACAGTGGAATTAATGAGAGAGGGGGCGGTGGATTTATACAGTTGTGTGTCGTCTGCAAATGACTGACTCTCAACAGCATGCTTTCTAAGCAGGAGAAGCAGTGGCTTGGTGTACAGAGTGAATAACACCGGCCCTAAAACGGAACATTGAGGCACGCCGCACACCAAGTCTGCTGTGCTGGAGAAACAGCCATCGACAGTGACTGCTTGTGATCTGTCAGAAAGATATGAGTGGAACCAAGCCAGGACCGATCCAGAGATTCCAAAATAGTGTTGAAGAGTGTTAAAGAGAATGTGATGGTCGACTGTGTCAAAGGCGGCTGAGAGGTCTAATAAGGTGAGAATGGAGACGTTGCCATTATCTAAGGCGAGCAACAGATCATTGGTTACCTTTAGGAGGGCTGTCTCAGTGCTGTGGAATGGTCGGTAGGCAGACTGGTTGGGGCAAAGTAAAGCGTTATCATATAGGTAGGCAAACAGTTGTTTGAGAACAATTGTTTCTATGACTTTGGACAGGAAGGAGAGGTTTGAAACAGGTCTATAGTTCTTTAGATTATTTTTGTGTAAACTTGGCTTTTTAAGGAGGGGTTTGATGACAGCCGCTTTGAGCACAGACGGAACAACACCAGAGAACAGACTCTCGTTGATAATGTGGGTAATGGTCGGGAGTAGAGGGTCAAGATTCTCTATCAACATGGGGGTAGGAATGGGGTCGAGAGAGCAAGATGTTGGTTTTGAGCTTAAGATGACTTTCTTGACCTCTTGCTCTGTTACTGGTTGAAAAACTTCCATCTTTGTGGTGGTGAGGGAAGGTGAGAATGGGTTAGTGAGTGGGATCTCATGGCTATCAAGAGCGGCCCTTATGTCAGCCACTTTCTGTGTGAAATAGTTACAAAATACATCTGGGAGCTGACATGCTGGATGTGTGGATGGGAGTGATGTTGCATTGCTCTTACCCCTTAGCTGATTGCAGATGTCAAACAACTGTTTACAAGTTTCACTGCTGCTAATTCTGTCGCTAAAGTACCGGGTTTTGGCAGTCTGGACTATTTTAGTGACCCGTTTTTTTGCAGCGGTGAAAATCTGCTTGCTGACTTCTAAACCCGATTTGAGCCACTTTTTCTCAGCTTTGCGTCGGTGTTTCTTCGCCTCAGAGAGCTCGTCCGTAATAGACTCGTACCAGGGTGCTGAGCGAGTTGCCTTGACCTTTTTCTGGGCCACGGGAGCGTGCCGATCAAGCACCGCCTGAAGTGTACTATTCAGCTGATCCACAGTGGGGCACAGTTCTGGGGTCACTTTACCGGTAAGGTCTTGCTTGAAAGCATCCCTATCCATGGTGCGCAGGCTGCGAGCCTTCCTGAACATGGAGGGAGGAGGGGGGGCTGCGACGCTTAGTTCGCACATGACACAGAAATAGTCAGATGTTAATTCCTGGGTGACTGAAGTTGATCTAACAACATTATCCTGAGGCCTATGCATAACCCAATCTATGATGTGACCACGGCTGTGGGTGGGTTCTGTGACTGACTGAGAAAGACTAAATTGATCTAAAAGTTCAATCATCCTTGCGGTGGAAGGTTGCTGGGGTTGGTCAAAGTGAAAGTTAATGTCTCCTAAAACTATGTATGTTCCTGACAGTGTGTTGCAAGCCTCATTTTTCGCTCCTCTAAATACAACCACATAACTCCTCTTCTTCAAACCCTGCACTGGCTGCCAGTACAGCACAGAATCCAGCACAAAATTTCTACACTCTGCTTCAGAAATTTTGACCCGACTTCTCCCAGCTATCTCTATGACCTTCTCGAAACCTATTCCCCCATTCGCTCTTTTTAGATCTTCTGCAGATACCCGTCTTTTTAAAATCCCAACCGTACGCACCAAAACCTATGGCCAGCGCACCTTTTCCTACCAGGCCCCATCTATCTGGAATAAACTCCCTCATTCACTCCGTCACTCCACTTCTATGCTGTCATTCAAAACCTCTTTAAAAACTCATCTCTTCCATCTTCCTCACTAAACTTTCCTCTTCATATTACACAACTGCTTTGTTTGGTCAGATTGTATTGTATGTCTGAACGTGTTAATGTTTGCCATTGTAAACGTCTAGGGCTTGTAAAAGGTTAGGCGTATAAATTTACATTTCATTCATTCATTCATACTCCGGATTCCTCCCTCCCTTCAATGAATTATAATTATAATGTAATCGGATGCAGTCACAATGAAAATGTCAAAAATAAACAATTCATTGCCTTTCCATTTTGTAATAGTGATCTCCCTGCCTTCACACCACATGTTTGAGTGGTAGATGTGTTTGTTGTGTGTGCCACATGTTTGAGTGATAGATGTGTTTGTTGTGGATACCACACGTTTGAGTGATGGATGTGTTTGTTGTGTGTGCTACATGTCTGAGTGATAGATGTGTTTGTTGTGTGTGCCACATGTTTGAGTGATAGATGTGTTTGTTGTGTGTGCCACATGTTTGAGTGATAGATGTGTTTGTTGTGAATACCACACGTTTGAGTGATGAATGTGTTTGTTGTGTGTGCTACATGTTTAAGCGATAGATGTGTTAGTTGTGTGTACCACACGTTTGAGTGATGGATGTGTTTGTTGTGTGTGCTACATGTTTGAGTGATAGATGTGTTTGTTGTGTGTGCCACATGTTTGAGTGATATATGTGTTTTTTGTTTGCCACATGTTTGAGTGATAGATGTATTTGTTGTGTGCCACACTTGGTGAAACATTTCGGTGTGTATGTTGTGTGTGCCACATTAGGTGAAACATGTCAGTGTGTATTTTGGTACAGATGGCCAAGCTGATGGGTGATTTGGGGAACAGAGCCTACAGTGGTACCTCGATTAACAAACCAAGTTCTGGAAACGTTCGTAACCTACAGTAGTACCTCAAGTTACAAACCAAGTTCTGGAAACGTACATAACCTACAGTGGTACCTCGTGTGACAAATTAAGTTCTGGAAAAGTTCTTAATCCGAAAACATTGAAATCAATGAAATAGAGGCAATTTATTTCAAGTAAAAAAGAATCGTTCCGTTTTATTTAAATCCGGTCATTTACCTGATAAAAGACAGAGTACGTGTACTTGTATTACATATGGAGACAGAACATGTGTTCTTGTATTACATAGAGAAAAAGAAAACAGCCAAATAAATTAATACACAAATTTAAAAAAAGATTTCCTCTATCACAGTAGCTCAATGCCTATGTGAGCAGCACTCTTAGGTTCTCCCACATTTTGCTGGCTGCGGGCTATTTATAGCTTGCCTACACCCTCCCTTTCAGTGAAAGGAAAGGAAGAAAGAGCACTGGCAAAGCTATTTATAGCTAGCCTGGCTGAACTAGCTTCAAAACCTAAAAGCTTTGGTTGAGTCGGTGTGCTATCTTTCTTACCAAGAAAACCATTATGGGAAATTGGTCATTTCTTAGCTATTGTGAATCATTAGTTTCAGGAGTTTCTTGTAGCTGTTTCTTGGCAGCCGACTGGGAATCTTTCTGCATCAAGAAACTATCAATTGAAATTTGTTCTTCGTAACTCACTGTTCTTTACGCGAGACAAAAAATATAAAAAAGTTGTTCATAACCCGAACTGTTCATGACCAAAGGAACAACTGTATATAGCATCCATTATTATTATTATTATTATTATTATTATTATTATTATTATTATTATTATTGGACAGTTATTGTGTTGAAGATTTGTAAAAAATACGTCAAGGTATATTATTACCTCAGACTCCATTGGAAGTACATCTATGTACCTCTCGGTCTTCACCCACACCATCTTTGTTTCCAGTGGGTCAGTGATTTCTGTAACAAAGAAGTCAGCAAATTATCATGGGTGATATCAGTAGCACTGTTGGTTAGCACTCTGGTTTTCTATGCCAAAGTTGGAGAGTATAAACCCTGCAGAGGATGAATTTCTATGACTTAGATACAAGACTTTTCAGGTCACCAAGTGTTTTCTCCTGGTATTTTGGTTTCCTTCCCCCCTTCAATAATGCTGTCCCAGTTAATAATAAGGGACATTTACAAAAGAGCAGTTTTAACCTCTTGAACCCGAAAGACCGATATATCGGTCTAGCCCTTAAACAGCTGTGCCCCGAAAGACCGATAAATCGGTCTCGTAACCTTACCGTTAATCTTGCGGTCCGTACACAGCTTACTGTTCTTTCTAGTACTTGCTGTTTGGAATAGGGTTATTGAGGGTTATTATGAATAAGGTAAAGCAAAATGTCAGCGCTCTAGTGCAGCACAGTGCGTGTTTTTGTGACGTTTTTTTCTCAATTTTGCGTCATGAAACGAAGGTCTACAAATCAAGGAAGCGTCGCTAAGCGACTGTACACAACTCAGGAAGTAATCGATCAATTGTGGGATGATAATGAAGATGAAGAGATGACATTTGAAGTACTTTGGGTTGTCTAACACTTTGGTTATGTTTTCGTTGTTTTACTAAAAGCATGCAAAAAATGCCATTTTTCTCCGGGGAGCCCAGGGGATGGGGCTCAGAATTGGTGGGGCATGCAGGGTTCAAGGGGTTAATCACTCAAGTCTGAATTACTATGGGGTTCACACCACACATAAAACAAAACAAAAAACAGCAACCAAAAACATCCATAAGAAATGTTCCTGTCACTAGTAGAATTGAGCCATTGTTCACTGGCACACATGCATGTAACAAAGCTCAGAGCCTATTCTATACTTTAGGTCGAGAAAGTTGAAACTGTACAGCAGCTAAGCTACAATCACAATATAGATAACAACATCACAATATAGATAACAACATCACAATATAGATAACAACATCACAATATAGATAACAACATCACAATTATTGCTAAGTATAAAACACTAATATACTTACTGTATCCCTCTGTGTCACTGTCAGGCTCTGTCTTTACTTTACACAACTCTGAGTCATGTGGCTCCTGAAATCAATGATGAGAATATATTATTTTACTACAACTATCAGTACATTTGGGTTACTGTACCACACAGTTCGTGTGTTGATTTTTTATAAGAGACATCAAGCTCGATTATTACCTCAGGCTCCACTGGATGTACATCAATATATGTTTCTGACTTCACCCACACTGTTTTCGTTTCCAACGGCCCACTGCTTTCTGTAACAAAGAAATCAGCAAACATGTCATGGGTGAGTGCTATATTGGATGATAAAACTGAACAGTTGTGGTCATTCACATCCATATTCCTGTAGGGATCACACCAACTTGTAATCACTAAAGTGTTCACTTCAATGAAAAAAGTTCTTGACACTTGTGGAATTAAACATTGGTTTACTGGCACATAAGGGAAGTTGTTTAGCTCACATCCTGTAATATACTTAAGAGATATCTAGAGAAGCAAAACTGTAAAGCATTTCAGCGACAATAACAATATAGTGTTTTTTAAACATAACAAGCATTACTATCAGGGCTCCCAATTATGCTGACATTGGGTGAAATCACACCTTAGTCCTTCAAAATTATGCAGAACACGCGTGAGAAGTATGTCTTAAATTTTACAATTGGCGCTGAAAACACACCTGAAAAAACAATTAATAGCATGAGAAGATCGTGAACGCATAATCGTTTTTAAAATTAACATGGCCACACGACTGAAAAATGAGCTTGATGTTCACTTGTTTACCTTTTGCACTATCAACCAATCACAAAGTTCCTAAATAATCTTGCTAGGTTTAGGAAGTGACATCATAGTTTAATGTGACATAGATTTGTGATGTATCGTTTGCCGTGGTTACTTCCCTTGTTTCACTACGAAACCATCAATCATGGCATTTTCCCATCGGTTTTCCCACTCCATAAAATGCTTAACAAGGAGAGGAAAAAATCCTTAAAATTATAAAATGAAAGTGATTTCACTCCTTAGATTCACTACAAAAAGGGAACCCAGACAATAATACGCTAATGTACATACCATATCCTTCAGTATCACAGTCAGGTTCTGTCTTCACTTTACACAGCAGTGGGATATGTGGCTCCATCATGTCACTGTCAGGTGCTGTCTTGCTTTCTGATTCTTCCTTTATGTTGAACTCACTGCCAGTCATGTTAGCAGTACTTCTGACAATCTGTTCACTGTTGCTGTGAAAAACATGACGGTTTTCTCTTCCTGCAATTTCTAAAAAAAAAAAAAACGGTTTTCTTGTGAATATTTCCTGACAACAAGCTTAATGGCGAACTGAAAAAAAAAAAGCACATGTATAAGAACTTATATCTTTTCCTCTGACCTAAATATTACAAATGATACAGTAAATAAACCTCCAAAGTGCAATGATGAACAAACTGGTCTATTTCACTATTTCCAATTAAAACAAATCCTGCAGAAACAACGTTGCCGTAGTTAAGATCAGCACCCAGCATTCACTGCACAGCCCACACAAAAAGTAAGGAAAAAAACAAACTATTTTGTTGGTGTTAGGGTGTGGGTGTGCTAAACCAGACACTTATTTTAATCCGTTTCTGTGATACCATTCTTCATGTTAACATGTTAACATTTGCCATCACTTTGTATCTCAAATGAAAAAAAAATTACATTGTAGTAAAATACATTGTAAACAAAGAACAAATAAATGATGAGCCATTCAATTCACATAACAGTAATAGGAGAATGACAAAGCTTTTATTTTGACTGGCGTGGAAATTCTATTTTTCTGTACAGGTTGATACCATGATGTTGATCTTAACTGTACTGTATTGGCTGTAGTTGTAAAATGTCAGTTTCCATGTTCAATGATGAATGTTTCATCACCGGAGCCAACTCACCTTGCGCATGCCACGCTTGCAATCTCATCCAGTCTACCACTGGTTCTTCAGCAATGTCAATCTCCAGCTTCACCTCAGGCAGCACTGGCTTGTCTTCGTCCTCCATAACAGAGTAATGCAGCACGCAACGTTGCAAAACGACTGCACAACCTCAATATGAACAGGGGAAGTAATACCGAAAGTTTCCTAAGGGAAAATCTCTCAATACCGTTATAAATTTATTCGCTAACGTTTTAGTATGGCGCAAAAGAAGTTTTTTTAAAACTTATTAGAAATAGAACAATGATTATTTGTGAAAAATTATTTATATCAAAGGTGAATAGAACAAGCAGCTACTTGTAAATTATTTAAAGAATTAATTCGGGATAGGATGAGGAATTACCGAAAGAGAGCATTACAAAGAAGATTGTCATTTACTAAATTAGTTTCGTAAGCTTCCAATAATTAACAAAAAAATTTCGAATAGTTGCTTTATTTTGATATGACTTTTACATTTAGCTTACAGTTTTACGATTGTACTTGTTATTTTGTGGCTTCTTTTGTTTGTTTGCTGAATGCATGTTTGTAAAGTTGTCCCTGTAACCTCCACTTCATCTCCCTTCATTTCTTCTTTATTCTATCAGTGACAGTGTAATGTACACACAACAACACAATGCTCAGTTTTACATTGTTATAAACATTTTAATACTTTATTCTATCAGTGACATTGTAATGTACACACAACACAATTCTCAGTTTTACATTGTTATAAACATTTTAATACTTTATTCTATCAGTGACATTGTAATGTACACAACAACACAATGCTCAGTTTTACATTGTTATAAACATTTTAATACTTTATTCTATCAGTGACAGTGTAATGTACACACAACAACACAATGCTCAGTTTTACATTGTTATAAACATTTTAATACTTTATTCTGTCAATGACATTGCAATGTAAACACAACAACACCATGCTCAGTTTTACATTTTTATAAACATTTTAATACTTTATTTACAGAGCATTGTTTTAGCTGTTAGAAACATGCAATTACATAGCCTGTACACAACAACAAAGTGCTGTATTACACCGTCTGAACACAAGAAAAAAGTGCTGCATTACACAACAACAGAGTTAGTTAGTTATTCATTGCTTACAGGGTCCAGCGGAGCCCAATCAGGACCACAAAATCAAAACCACAACTTCACTGAAAGAGGACTCACCCCTGATCCGCATAAAAGATCTGCTGAAACAACCCTAGTGGTAATACATGTACTGACGGCATTCCACCAGCCGGTCACTTTACAATAATAACATCCCACGCAGGGGACGCTGACGCTATACTCTAATTTATCGAACCTTCGTTTACAAAAACAAAATAGAATATAAACATCATTATAAAATATCAACAAAACACATACATATAAAATGCCTACATTGCCAAATAATAACATCATAGGAAGCCCCAGTGACCACATGGCAGAAAGCGTCCAATATTCCCAAACTGATCCAACAGGCCTCACAAACAAATGAGGAGTATTGTCCCGGAAGAGATTCACGAACAAATGTAGGTGACTGGTCTAACGAAGAAAAAGATAAAATATATAGTAGATTGATATAACAGAGTAGGAATGAGAAAGAACAAAGGAGAAAGACAGCAACAGTGGGAAGTTAAAGCACTAAATTTCCAGAAAGTGGGGATACTATTTAAACTGAAACCCCTGGCACCCCCACAGGGGACACAACTGTATTACACAGCCATGAAATAAAACCAAAATTGCGTTGTGAGCACGCTCTCGTGTGTAGAACTATATATGTACTATATTACATTTTGTTCTATATTACATTGTGTACTATATTACATTGTGTATTATATTACATTGGCATACATTAATTCCTTCAACAACAAAAATATATCATTACATTACATTACATTACATTATTATTGCTTTAGGTCCAGCGGACTCTTCCGAGCCAAATCAGGACCGGACAACCCCTGATCCGCATAAAAGATCTGCTGAAACAACCCTAGTGGTAAAACTGAAAGCTCTCCATCAGCCAGTCACTTTACAATAATAACATCCCACGCAGGGGACGCTGAGGCTGCACTCTAATTTATTGAACCCCCATTTACAAAAACACATCATTATAAATTATCAACAAAACACATACATATAAAATGCCTACATTGCTAAATAATAACATCATAGTAAGCCCTAGTGACCACCCGGCAGAAAGCGTCCAATATTCCCAAGCTGATCCAACAGACCTCATACACAATTAAGGAATCTTGTCCTGGAAGAGTTTTTAAGAAAAAAGGTAGGTGACTGGTCTAGCTAAGAAGAAGATAGAATAGGAGATTGATAGAACAGAGCAGGAATGAGAAAGAGAAAATGAGAAAGACAGCGACAGTGGGAATTTAAAGCACTAAATTTCCAGAAAGTGGGGATACTATTTATACTGAAACCCCCACCCAGATAGCAAACAAACGTTAAATTAACGTTTACAATTGGTTTTCCTGGTTGTATTTTGGTTAATCGTTTGATGGAAACGTTTCCTTAACGTTATCTTTTAGTTGGGATTTAACGGTTGAAAGGACACCAGAAAAAAAACGTTAATTTAATGTTTTCTTTTTGGTGCATGTATATGGTATATATAGTTAAATTCTACTGAAAGATGATACAAATAATTAATAAACTCGTGCAATATTCTAATATTCATTGCTGATGTTTGCTTTCAAACCTATAGTGAGATTTATTTATGTGACACGGAAACAAATGTAGAGAAAAATAAGTAAAGGGAAGTAATTCGTAAAATAGCTCTCGTGCGCGAAGGTACGATCGTAAACGCACTTCCGACGCAGTTGAGTAATTTGTGTTCCACATACACCGGCGGAAATAATTTACCAGTATTCCATATTTTGTCTAAATTTATATTTTAAATACTTTCATTGCTTTATGTTGACGTTAGTGAAAGTATACGGGTCGTAGAGGGCCCTCATTGTTGCAAATCTCGAAGTGTATAAGCTTATATTCATACTTGCATCTAGCCAAATTCAAACATTTTTTCTTCACTTTTCGTTTTTCATTACTACAACTACTATGTATTAGAGTTACCATAAACTACAGCAACTGCCCAATTCGGTGGAGATTTTTTCGTTTTTAGAAAATATATATGCTCTGTTATTTAATAATTCCATATAAATTAATTTTAATTTGTTTCTTTTGGAGATGAAATTCAAATTGGTTTGGTTAGAAGAATGTTGTAACTTGTACGGTCTACTGATTCGTTCTGACTTCATCACAACATAACTTTTTTGACTATCCATTTCACTCAAACGTGTGGGAATATACAGCGTTAATAATGTTGCACTGGCTATTAAAATAAGGTCTGCTAAGGAAATTACATCCCAAAATGTAATTCTGCCTTATCATCAGAGAAGTTTGTGGTGGTTCCAATGGTTAATTAATTACTCTATGAAATAGAATCAGGGCTGATACTGATTTCTTCAACGTCTTGGTATTTTAACCTTCTAGTAATCAGTGTCTATAAATTAATTTATTAACTTATTAAGGCAATGAAAGTATGATGCAATGTTTTTCCTTCAGAACAAGCCAGAAAAAATGTTTCCCACAGAGTTTGTTGTAGTAGAGTTTATTGATGAAAAGACATTGGATGTGGTTCACCAGTCATGGCTTATCAAGGATGAGGAGGAGCCAGGAAATGTAAGGATTTTTTTTCTTTCTATATGTTTGGTGTACATAAGGTGGGGAGTGGGGTTGATTGGGTCTAATTGTGATGATGCATTTATGTGATTGTTATAGATGCATGAGTGAATAAACCGGAGGCGAGAGATCAAATTTCTGCATCATTATTTCCTGTGACAAATACTGATACTATCAATAAATGCAAACGTTGACTCTGTATACAGAGTTATTTGAAATGGTAATGATCTCTTTACACAAAAATGTTAATTTACCTGTTTACATACATCTTAAAATAATAGGTTTTTACTTTTGTATCAACAGATTTATAAAGAATATTGGCTCACCAGAGGGTTGGCGTCAAAACTTGCCTCCCAGAAGAGGCAAGAGCCCACCTGACACAACAACATGGCAGATCTATGCTATCAGGATACTTTCCTCCTCCAGTGAGTTTTTTTTATGACATTAGACAACCATAAGAACAATAATAATAAATGAATAATTTGGTCCTAATTTGGCTAGGAAGAGTCCACTGGACCTAAAGCAATAATCATGTAATGTAATGTAATTTATGAATAATACCTAAATAACCATAACTTTAAACACCACTCCTATAGAGGAAGCTGTCATGCGGATCATACATAACATACAATTGCATATTGTTATACATTGGCTCAGTATGGACAGGTGGTTAAATCAATTAAGGTAAATATTGCGAACAATGCATTCGTACAAGGCAAGAAAGCTTTGGCATTATGAACACATTATCATGAACAAATAGTTCAGTCCATTCAGGTCGCTAGTCGGTTTATAGACAATTAAAATTATGAAGATATAAAAATGCTAAACACCTGTGTCAATAGCCACAAAATCTTCAAGAAATTAATATTTTCATGGACTGATTAAAATTATTCAAATGTTTGTTGGGTTGTACTAATTTATATAGTTTTGCAGGTGTCTTGTTTGGCGAATGTTGGTGGACGAGACTATAAGGACATGACAAGAAGAATCCTGAAGTCCATTTTTCGGACAAATGAGCAAAAAGCTTCAACTGGAAGGGAAATGGTGACAAGCAACCGTTTCAGTGACTCACAGCTGTCGTCTCTGCCATTTGTGGTGAGTTATCACCCCTTATTTGTTTTTGCAAACCACAACAGCAAAAACAACAGGGTAAAAAATTATCTTTAAAAAAATATGTTGTTGTATTGTTGTGAAAAAGTACTTTAAATACTGTAGGTGGTGAAGAAACGAAATGGATTGAGAGTAATTTCGTCAATCCTCCATTTCTCTTCTCACCTAGCCATTGATAAATAATCACTTATCTCACTGGTATTGGATCCAAATATATATATCTGCCTTGTGTTTAGGCTGTGGGTTTGAACCCCCGTCAAGTCATAACTCTGACTTTGAAAGTGGCATTGTATGTTTCATACCCCGTTGGGTGCCGGGGGTTTCAGTATAAATAGTATCCCCACTTTCTGGAAATTTAGTGCTTTAAATTCCCACTGTCTTCCTCATTTACTCTTTCCCATTCCTGCTCTGTCCTATCACTCTGCTATACTATCTTCTTCGCTAGATCAATGACCTACCTTTGAAAACTCTTCCTGGACAAGACTCCTTGTTTGTGTATGAGGTCTGTTGGATCAGCTTGGGAGTGTTGGACGCTTTCTGCCGGGTGGTCACTAGGGCTTCCTATGATGTTAGTATTTAGCAATATAGGCATTTTATATGTATATGTTTTGTTGATAATTTATAATGATGTTTGTATTCTATTTTGTTTTTGTAACCGGGGGTTCGAGTAGTTGGGATAAAGCCTCAGCCGTCCCCTGCGTAGGATGTCTTTATTGTAAAGTGACTGGCCTGTGGAGGGCATTCAATTTTCCCACTAGGGTTTCAGCAGATCTTTTATGCGGATCGGGGGTTGTCCGGTCCTGATTTGGCTCGAAAGAGTCTGCTGGACCTAAAGCATCAATCAATCAATCAATGTCTGTCATAGGAGTTACTGCTAGGCTGATCCATGTATCAGTCGGTGGTGTCAGGATTAGGTATTAGTATAGCCTTAGCTGCAACTTCTTTCTTGAGTTTGTCAACGCCCTGTATTATCCCTTTGAGTTAAACAGCTGTTAAAAAAACATAAAATTGCTTTCTTAAAAATGTAACTTACAATGCACAATTTTGTTTAATTTCAGATGCAGTACGCAACAAAGCAAATTTCAGGACAACAACCAACAAAGAGATTGAAGATGAAATCAAGAATTGGCTTAAGTTTGCCTCGGAGCGAGATGGTGGAAAAACTGCTTGGATGGCCAAAAAGAACAATGCACAGGCTCCTCCTGACAATGAGGGTATCTGAACAGTCAGCGAACTGCTAGTTGCCTTTGAAGCAGGTGTTTGATCTCATATTAGGGAGGATTAGGTATTTTGTACAACAACAAGAGAAAAAGAGAGAATTTGATTGATCAATAAAATACCTTTTTAAGTTGTATAATATTACGAATACTGTTATTTATTCCCTGCAAGTTTTTTGTTGTTGTTATAATCAATGTTTATGGATGTTTTTATTTTATTTGAATATTGTTAGTTTTTCCCTGCTAGGATTTGTGTGTGTGTTAAGGTTAAAATTTGTGGATGAGGTTGTTTTATGATTCAGTTTGCCACTGGTCTCAACAAAAATGTGAGGATTGTTAAATTTAAAAAAAAATATTTTTTTTTACACTATATACTTGCCACAAGAAAACAAAACAAACTACATCATTGAGGTTTTATTAGAACAAGACAGAGGGAAATAAATGTTATAGCTAATTTGCTTTATGATTAACCGCTTGTACACAATAAATTTTAAGGTTAACTTTTGTTCTTTACATGGGCTAAGAATTCTGGTTGTTTTGTAGTGTGCCAAGTTTGCCGTCCTGATTTGCAATGAAAAATTGTTTAATGTAATACTAATGTTTGCTATGAGCAGCGGACGTGCTTCTGCCCTTTGCGTTTGCATGGATTTATCCATGTGCTGCACTATTTCAGTTGTGGAAACACAAGTACAAATTTACTTTATGCTACCCTGCATATGATGGTTAATGCTGTTGTACACTGTGCCATGATAGTCATGTAACATGTTCGCAATCGCTTCAAATTAGACTACATTATTTTTTTTTCTTGCTAGTAGTTTGTTAGTTTGCTAGGCGGCAGGGATAGCTCAGTGGTCAGAGCGCATGACTTGTGTGAGTGCGTCTTGGGTAACGTGGGTTCCAATCCTGACCTCAGCAAACTATTGTGTGATTGCTGGATATTATGGGCCAGCGCCCTGAGAAGCTCTCTGAGCTTGTAAGTGCGCTATATAAGACAAATCTCTTTTTGTTATTACTGTATTCTTATTCTTTGAATAGCTCTATCTAGCTATTGGACTTGGTTTCTGTGTAATAATTTTGCATATAAATTGATCAATTTTGTATGGAACCACTAACTGTTTTAAGCATCATGCCATGAATTTTTTTTAAAAGTGTTTGTTTACGATTCTAAAATTAGGTGTATTGCTTTATCAGTGGAGATGTCGGTGACAGGGGCACCGTTTATAGCAACAGACATATATCTTCTGGCTCTTGTCCTGCTGCCGTAACTTTCCAGCAAGGATGTTGTGCTTCTAATGTCTCTAGGTTTGATGTGTGTGTGCGTCTAGTATAGATGTGTGCTCTAAGGGATAGTTCATTTAATTGTTTGAAAATCTAAGTCGCATAAATTCACTTACTTTACTTGATTTTATATACTGGTGTTGTCATGAGGCATTTACTACCTAAATAGCTATTCTATATTTTACAAAACTCTGGCAGTATGAATTTAAAATAAATCATCATGAGGCATGTTGAGTATATACACTGTGAATAATGCAAGGTTATTTTATTTAGTGTGTATTTAAAAAAAAATTAAACTATTTCAAATGTAATAATTTGAACGTGTGTTGAGCTTTTCTGTTTTCCCCTTTCTTACTTATGCTCATTTCAAATATTAAAAATAAATAATGAATGATTTTAAACTCTCATCCAAAACTGTAATGCCTGTGAAAAGGGTTAATTAAAAGATATCGACAGCTTCAATGGTCTTCATTCAGTCACTTATTTAAGTGCTAACAGTCCTCAGAAGTGGTTACAAATGAGGTGAATGTTTGACCACTCGTCTATTGAGCTTCCTGGTTATGTTTCCTAGAAAATCTAGCATGCCCTAATTAATATTATTATGCATGAAACTGGCGAAATACCATTGTAGATACCATTTAAAACCACTTTACCCTCATTTTTTATGTAACATTTGCAATATACGTTGTACAATTAACAAAACTGATTTTGACCATCTAAAAAATGTTAATACAGGTCCCGCCTGCATCGACTGATAAATATGTACAACTTTCTTTTGCAGACCACACAGGGGCGGCTTGATTGGCCCACATGTGGTCTGCAAAAGGAGGCAATTTAGGCCAGGTCTGTAAAAATATATCCATCCACTCAGATGGATACATTTTAACAGACCTGGCCTAAATTTGGGGCCTGTATTTAACATTTTCTAAAACGATAGTATAATACGTTTTTAATACGTTTATTGCAAACGTTAAAGAAAGGTTATTTTAAGAGGGTAAAATGGTTTATAAATGGTTGTATTGACGTTATTAAAACGTTTTAAATAACCATTAAAAAAACGTTTTAAAATAAACGTTGCTGAAACGTTAAAATTTGGTTACATTTTCGTTTAAAACCTGTTTTTGGATAACGTTGTAAAAACGTTATTCAGATGGGCAAAATAACGTTAATCTTACGTTACATTTTAATGGTTTTTCAACGTTAAAAACTAACCAATTAATAACGTTAATTAAACGTTCGCTTGCTATCTGGGCAGCACCCCAACGGGGGTAAAAATATATCAACAGACATCATAGGCAGCAATATACAGCAGCATAACGCCATATTTATAATGTTTCATTTCACAATGATATAAACTGTCTTCTTTTTTCTGAGTGTAATATCCTCTGAGACCTCTTTCTACACTAGGTGATCAGTTTTTATTTGTTACAAGGGACGAGAGAGAAAAGGGGACATCAAAACAAATTATATCCTACCCCAAGACAACCGCCTAAAATTGTAAGTAAAGTCAATTACAAAAGAAATTATAATAACAGTTACCTAGGTTGGCAATATTGCAAAAAATAGCAGGGATTTATAAAATAGGTCAAATAAAGTAATAATAAATATTAGCACAATATTAATTTTAAACAAAATTATTACTTATATATGCTCCATTAAATGTACTTAATACACTCAATTTCATTGTTGTGGAATGCAATCCTGGAACACTATAGATCAAAATTAGCTCCTGTATCTGTGTATCAAATGTATCTAGTAGGAGAGGGGAGTTCTATTGTCTTGTTATATTGTATTATCTTGTGCCATGTATGCACTGTGACACAACACATGCATGCTCTGTGACACAACACATTTTGCTTTATTTTGGTGGAATAAAGATTTCTTGACTTGACTTAAAAACAATAACACAATGTTCAGTTTTACATTTTTATGAACATTTTAATATTTTATTTACAGAGCATTCTTTTAGCTGTTATAAACATGCAATTACATAGCCTGTACACAACAACAAAGTGCTGTATTACACAGCCTGTACACTATACAAAGTGCTGTATTACACAGCCTGTATAAAACATTAAATGCAAAAGAATGTGACATTGAGTCGCGCTGTAAATTCAGAGAATGTTTGTGGTGTACATATAAGGATGGTTCAGGGGAGAAGGTTTTAATTGGTCTTATATACCGAAGTCCCAGCTCTTCAGAAGAAAACATTCAGAATTTGTATACGCTATTACGAGATGATGAGTAGCAGAAATATAAGAAAATATGTGTACTTGGTGATTTTAATTTTCCCAAGGTAATATGGGATAGAACTGGGGTTGATGACAAAAATTACGATTTTGTTGATTGTGTGCATGATGCATTCTTAACTCAAAAAGTCATACATCCTACACGACACAGAGAGGGCCAACAGTCTACGTTGGATGACCTTGTTTTGGTGAGTGATGAGGATATGATTTCTGAAATAGAACATATAGTGCCTGTTGGAAAAAGTTATCACGACGTTCTGTATTTTAAGTTGTACACTCCTAAAATTAAGGTAACAGAAAGCAAGAAGTACAGATATAATTTAGGTAAAGGGGACTACGATGCGCTGAGAAGGTATGTTTCTAACGTTGACTTCGGGAAAATTAGCCCAGAAGGAAGCAGTGTTGAGGATGCCCGGGAGCGCATCAGAAGTACTGTGCTACAGGGTATGGAGCAACATATCCCTAGGTACAGTGTAAGAAAAAGAAAACTACACCTACTTGGATGAACAAAGCGTTACTGAGAAAAATAAAAAAGAAACATAAATTATATAAAAGATATATGCAAACTAAAGAAGGTAGAGCATACCAGAAATTTATTGATTTGCGCAATGAATGCAATAGATCAATAAAAAGTGCCAGAAAAAATCATGAAAAAAATATAGCGGATAAATGTAAAGATAGTCCAAAAACGTTTTGGAAATATGTGCAAGAGCAAACTAAATGTGACACAGGAATAAGTGCGTTGGAAAAGGAGGATGGTACTTTTGCCACCACTGATGAAGAAAAAGCAGAAACATTAAACAACTTCTTTGCAAGTGTATACGTCAATGAGAATGAAGAGGTGCCAATACTTGGTAAGTGTTCATGGTCTAATGGACAGTGTGTTGAGGACATAGTTGTAACACCCGATATTGTGAGAAAGAAATTAAAAGAACTGGATCAGAATAAGGCCCAAGGGCCCGATGGAATTCCACCTAGAGTGTTGAAAGAATTACATAATGAACTCGCAGAGCCACTCTGCAATCTCTTTATAGCTTCCTTGGAATCTGGTGTTGTTCCACACGACTGGAAAAATGCAGAGGTTAGTGCCATTTTTAAAAAGGGTAATAAGTCTGAAGCTGGTAATTATCGACCTGTTAGTCTAACTTGTATTGTCTGTAAAGTCTTGGAATCAATTTTAAGAGATAGTATTGTATTGTATTTTACTGAAAATAACCTGTATACAGATTGTCAGCATGGGTTCAGGAAGAAGAGATCTTGTGTAACTCAGTTGTTACATGTTATGGAAACTATTACTAAACTATTAGATGATAGAAAACCAGTTGACGTAATTTACCTGGATTTCAGGAAGGCATTTGATACGGTTCCCCACAAGAGGCTTTTACAAAAATTAGAAGCATATGGAGTGTGTGGTAAGATAGCCAGTTGGGTGTGCAATTTTCTGTCGGACAGGGAGCAAGTGGTGAGAGTTGGTAATGCAAGGTCTGAAAAGGTAAGGGTATCTTCTGGTATCCCTCAGGGAAGTATCCTGGGCCCTATCCTGTTTACCATCTTTATAAATGACCTACCAAAGGGTTTGGACAGCATGTGTCAAATCTTTGCGGATGATACCAAATTATATAATGATGCAGGTAAGAGCGATGATCTGCAAAAAGACCTTACAAAGCTACAAGCTTGGACAGAAACATGGCAATTACATTTTAATGTTGGTAAATGTAAGGTGCTGCATGCAGGTAAAAATAACCCCGAACATGAGTATGTGATGCAGAGAAAGGAAGAACATTCACGTGTAGAAAAGTGTGAAGAGGAAAAGGATTTAGGGGTTGTCTTTGACAAGTACTTATCTTTTGATACACACATCCAGACCTGTGTTAAGAAGGCAAACCGAATGGTCGGTTTAATCAAAAGAACTTTTAACTATATCGACAAAAAGGTATTTGTAAAATTATATAAGGCAATTGTTCGACCCCATCTTGAGTATGGGAACATAATATGGTTTCCAAAACTAAAGAGACAATCAGTAGCCATTGAGAAAGTCCAAAGACGGGCAACCAAACTGGTTAAAGAGTATCGTAACATGAGTTATCACGATAGGCTTAAGAATCTAGATTTACACTCTTTGTATGGACGAAGATTGAGAGGAGACTTGATTCAAACTTTTAAAATGTATCATAAAATTGACGATTTGTACTGGACTGACTTTTTCTCAACACCTAGTTGTAATTCAACGCGTAACGCGGAGGGGAAGATATTCGTAAACCATTGCAGAACTAACACTAAAAAGCTTTCTTTTTCCAATCGTGTTGCTACTAACTGGAACGAACTACCCATTTCTCTTAAGAATGCACCTTCAATTAACTCTTTCAAAAACCAGTTGGATGAGCTGCCTAAGTACAAAAAATTGTTCTTTTACTTCGATGAACGGTAATGCGTTCAGGAAAATTGCATGCAATATCAGACCCATGTAAATCATATGAAAGATGGGACATTCAGAAAGGCCCGAGGGCCTGTTTTTGTCCTCAACATACTACTACTACTACTACTACTACTACTGTATATAGGCCTAATAACAAAGTGCTGTATTACACACCCTGTAAACAAAAACAAAGTGCTGTATTACACAGCCTGTATACAACAACAAAATGCTGTATTACACAGCCTGCACACAACAATGAAATGCTGTATTACTCAGCCAGTACACAACAACAAAGTGCTGTATTTCACAGCCAGTAAATAAAAAAACAAAACTGGGCTATGAGCGCGCTCTCATGTGTTGAACTGTATATGTACTATATTTGGATCTGGATAGAGTACATTGCCAAAGCCAATATTGCACATATATGCAAATGTCTTATGACTTGGGAGAGCAGATGCACTATAGCGTGTCACTTAAAAAGGACAATCTCGCAGTTCCAAATAAACAAATACTAAGACAACAGACATCATAATCAGCAATACACAGCTATATTAAATGGTCACACATTGATTCAACATTACATTACAATTGCTTTAGGTCCAGCGGACTCTTCCGAGCCAAATCAGGACAGGACAACCCCCGATCTGCATAAAAGATCTGCTGAAACAACCCTAGTGGTAAAACCGAAAGCTCTCCACCAGCCAGTCACTTTACAATAAAGACATCCCACGTATGGGACGGCTGAGGCTTCACCCCAACTTATCGAACCCCCACTTACAAAAACAAAATAGAATACAAACATCATTATAAATTATCAACAAAACACATACATATAAAATGCCTACATTGCTAAATAATAACATCATAGGAAGCCCTAGTGACTACCTGGCAGAAAGCGTCCAATACTCCCAAGCTCATCCAACAGACCTCATACACAAATAAGGAGTCTTGTCCCGGAAGAGTTTTCAAGAAAAAACGTAGGAGACTGGTCTAGCGAAGAAGACGATAGTATAGCAGATTGTTAGAACAGAGCAGGAATGAGAGAGAGAGCAAATGAGAAAGACAGCGACAGTGGGAATTTAATGCACTAAATTTCCAGAAAGTGGGGATACTATTTATACTTAAACCCCCGGCACCCCAACGGGGGTATCCCATGCCATACAATGGTGGTTACAAACATCCCATGATATACAATGGTGGTTACACATATCCCATACAATACAAGGGTGGTTACAAACACTTCATGCCATACAATGGTGGTTACACATATTCTATGCTATACAACGATGGTTACAAACATCCCATGCTATACAATGGTGGAATTCCAGGGATCACAAATAAAGCATGTATTCTATTTTCTACCCAGCGTTTCTCAATCTATGATTCTTTTAGTACTCAACTTGAGTCAACACTTATCACATGCATAATTTGTCTTTCTAGTATGTATCAACTGGTGATACCTCAAACTCCTTGCATAAATGTTGTTTCCTTTCCATTCAATGGTTAAATGTTTCACATAATATTCACTGACAGCATTCAACATAATACACACATTGCACACCATCTTCTCTCCAGAATATGCTTGGGATACTATGTTCAAATTTTAATTTGAACAATGTTCACAATATTATTCGAGCCAATATGCAGAATTGTTGTCAAGAGTGAGTTAGTTATTTATAGGGTCCAGTGGACTTCAAAGAGCCAAATCAACTTGGATGAAAGAGGATATCAAGAGTTTTAGGCATTTAGACTTATTTTACCTTGAAAAAAACTTTCAAATAAAACTGGAAAGCTTGGTTTAATCTGGAGACTCGTTGTGTTGTATTTCTTTTCTTTTCTGCCTTCACTGTATGTTACTGTAAGCTTCTTCAAGTACTCAATTTAAATGAAAGCATTATTGCACAGCCGTTAATTGTCCTTTCTGTATGTATGAACTTGTGATTCACCAAACTGTCTGTATGTACCAACATGTAATTCATCACACTGTGTGTATGTACCAACACGTGATTCAACAAATTGTCAGCATGAATAAAAGCATTAGATATTACACATATGTCACATAAATTTTAACTTCAGTGTGTATCAACATGTGTTGCTTCAAATTGTCAGCCACAGATAATGACACACATCACACACATGATTTTTCTCTTCTGAACATGTAAGTGTATGTCTCTTCAACTGACACGCTGAAAGAAAAGATTTTCTTACAAACAGCAAACACATTAATTTTTGTTTACAGAATGTGTCAACTTGTGTTGAGTCAAACCGCTAACCAAAGTGAAAGCTTTATTACAAACATCACACACATGATTCTTCTCTCCTGTATGTATAAGCTTATGTACCTTCAAACTGCAAGCCTTAGTAAAAGCTTTATTACAAACATCACATGCATGTTTCTTCACTCCTGTATGTACAAGCCAATGTACTTTCAAATGACAAGCCCTAGTGAAAGCTTTATTACAGACATCACACACATGATTCTTCCCTCCTGTATGTATAAGCTTATGTACCTTCAAATCACCAGCCCTAGTGAAAGCTTTATTACAAACATCACACACATAATTCTTCTCTCCTGTATGTATACGCTTATGTCCCTTCAAATTGTCAGCATGAATGAAAGCTTTATTACAAACATTACATACATGATTCTTCTCTCCTGTATGTATAAGCTTATGTCTCTTCAAATCACTAGCCCCAGTGAAAGCTTTATTACAAACATTACACACATGATTCTTCTCTCCTGTATGTATAAGCTTATGTACTTTCAAATGACCAGCCTTAGTGAAAGCTTTATTACAAACATCACACACATGATTCTTGTGTCCTGTATGTATAAGCTTATGTACCTTCAAAGTGCCAACATGAGTAAAAGCTTTATTACAAACATCACATACATGTTTCTTCTCTCCTGTATGTACAAGCCTATGTACCTTCAAATTGCCAGCCATGGTGAAAGCTTTATTACAAACATCACACACATGATTCTTCTCTCCTGTATGTATAAGCTTATGTAACTTCAAATGACCAGCCTGATTGAAAGCTTTATTACAAACATTACACACATTATTCTTCTCTCCTGTATGTATAAGCTTATGTTTCTTCAAATCACCAGCCCGGGTGAAAGCTTTATTACAAACATCACATACACGATTCTTCTCTCCTGTATGTACAAGCTTATGTTTCTTCAAAACACCAGCCCAAGTAAAAGCTTTATTACAAACATCACACACATGATTCTTCTCTCCTGTATGTATAAGCTTATGTAACTTCAAATTGCCAGCCTGATTGAAAGCTTTATTACAAACATTACACACATTATTCTTCTCTCCTGTATGTATAAGCTTATGTTTCTTCAAATCACCAGCCCGGGTGAAAGCTTTATTACAAACATCACATACACGATTCTTCTCTCCTGTATGTACAAGCTTATGTTTCTTCAAATCACCAGCCCAAGTAAAAGCTTTATTACAAACATCACACACATGATTCTTCTCTCCTGTATGTATAAGCGTATGTACCTTCAAATCACTAGCCCGAGTGAAAGCTTTATTAGAAACATCACACACAAGTTTTTTTTGCTCTCCGGTCTTCTGTTGCTGCTTTGTCTCTCCTCTACACTCATGATCTTTGAGACTGACTTCACTGTGGGGAGTGACTGAGGCAGAAGAGAACTTGACCAATAATGACCGTGGTGTTGAGTTGACAGTAAGCAGTGGTGTAGCACATGCATTTGAAATCTAAAAAAAGAAAACCAAGATTTACAAAAAAAATTCTAACTATAAAGTGTTCATCATCAACATCAAAGTGGTCCTGATTCGGCTCTTTGCAGTCCGATGGAACCTATAAACAATGACTAACTATAATCTTTAGTATTTTTTGTATTAATATAATTGATCATTATTATTACACCATTATCACAGCAGCAATGTGTTGAATTTCTTGATAATGGTTAAAATAAGCCTACTTCAGTCCTAAAAATTATGATCAGGATATATTAATTTGCAACCATAGTGTCGAGGACTTGTATTAATTTCTCATTTCTGGTGCCTGTGGTATGGATTAATTGTTTTATAGCTAATCATTCTTCTGTTGCAAAATAACGTTATTAGTTTTTGGTTTGCACATGTTGTTGGTTGGCGTTGTGTATGAAGAGAGAGAGAGAGAGAGAGAGAGAGAGAGAGAGAGAGAGAGAGAGAGAGAGAGAGAGAGAGAGAGAGAGAGGTAGAGTGTGGTGGAAGTAATGGTAGTTGTTGCATTCATCAAAATCGCTTCAATCATCTAGTTAATTTTAATTCATTATTTCATGGTTCACATTTCAAACCTAAATTTAACGTGATTATGAAAAAAGAAACCATATGAACAACTCTTTAACACTATCAGGGTGGAGAATGTTACGTTTCTTTCAACATAGAAAGATTACTCAAAGACGATAGGGTCAATTTAACAGAGAACTTTATTTCTACAACTTAGGCCATGCCAGTTACAGGAAGAGAGCGAGTTATTTCCCTTAAGCATCTACTTAATACAATCTAACATAATAACACATTATAGCAAATAATGTAACATCCCCCGTTCTTTGGAGCAGAATAACGTACATAAAACAAAATGACAGAAATACAAACGAGCACAGGCCGATCGAATTCATAACCGAATTAGCGAGATGATCGAACCGAACCGGAATAACGAAACCGAAAGTGGAGACATCGAAATCGGACCGATTTAAGTCACTTCAGAACACTGGAAACATAGACAAAGTCTTTCATCTTCGTGCTCTTCACTTCGCGACCAGACCGGGTGCGAATGGGGATCTTGGATGGGCTCACGCAGATTGCAGGGTTCAATGAACTGGACAGCAGAGCTGGAGTTCCAACGTTGGTAGTAGAGCAGCGGGTTTTCTGGGGAGTCTGCGTAGATATCAGTGGGGTTGCAGTAGACTTTGATGGGGTTTCAGGAATCCCAGACAGTAGAGATGCATCAGGAGACTGACTCATAGACCGAGTCTTTGGAATAGCATTTTGAGAAGACTTTTCTGGTGGATCAGGCTGCATCATGTGTTCATTCTCATGGAAGTCAGTAGGTGCAGAAGTCAGATTAGCCGTCTTCCTCAAATGGACTCTGTTCCGACGGTAGATCGCACCGTCTGTAGCCTCAATGTTGTAAGACCGACCACTGCGAGCAACAACTGTTCCTTTGCACCATTTCTTTTTGCCCAAAGCGAATGGCTGCATTACAACGTCGTCACCTTCCTTCAGAGGTGGAAGATCCTTGGCACGCTTGTTAAAGTGCTTGCGCTGCTTTTTCTGATGAGCTTTCAGTTTTTCAAAGTCAGCTTCTAGGTTGAGTTTTGGTTTCAATAAGTTTCCAGAAGTAGGCAGCAGCGTTCGTGTACGTCGACAGAAGAATCGTTGAGCTGGACTGGTCCCAGTGCTTTGGCTAGGAGTGTTTCTAAAGTTCAACAAAGCCAAGAAATGATCGCTATCTTTGTTCTTTCTCAAAAGAGATTTAGCTGATTTGACTGCAGATTCTGCCTTTCCATTACTTTTGCTGTTGTATGGGCTTGAGGTTCGATGCTCAAAGTCAAATGCTTTAGAAAAGTTCGCAAATCTTTCCGAGACGAATTGGGGTCCATTGTCAGAGATGACAATGCATGGCAAACCATATCTGGCGAAATGAGCCTTGAGTTTCTTTATAACTGTTACAGATTTGGTGTTCTCGAGCCTGTCAATTTCCCAGTAGTTTGTGAGGTAATCAACAGTGACCAAATAATCTTTTCCATCGAGTTCGAAAAGATCAACTCCAACTTTTTCCCATGGACGTGAAGGAAGTTCATGCGGTTGAAGTGTCTCAGGTTGATTTGCTGATTGGTGAGTTTGACAAATCTCACATGAAGAGATGAAGTTTTTCAAATCTCCAGTCATGCCTGGCCAGTACAGACATTCTCTGGCTCTTTTCAGGCAAGCGTCAATCCCGGAGTGAGTGGAGTGGACTGATTGTTTCATTTCAGATCGCATGGTAACTGGTACTACTACTCTGTTGCCTTTGAAGATCAGACTATCTTGCACTGTCAATTCATCACGGAAGTTGAAATATGGAGTCAGCTCAGCTGGCAGGCTGGTTTTCTCTTCAGGCCAACCTTTCATGATAACAGATTTCAGGTTCTGGAGGTTTGTATCTTCTTCAGTTGCCTTCTTTAACTTCTCTAGTCTTTCTTTTCCAATAGGGAGGAATTCAATCGTGTTGACGTGCTCAAAATCTTCCTGTTTGCTTGGCGAGTCAATGAATGCACGAGACAGAGTGTCGGCGAGAAGCATTTCTTTGCCTTTTTTGTAGTAGACGTGAATGTCATATCCTTGGATGCGTAACATCATTCCTTGCAGTCGTCTAGGCGCAGATGACAGGGGTTTCCGCAGGATAGCCTCCAGCGGCTTGTGATCGCTCTGAATTTTCACATGTCTGCCAAATGTGTACTGATGAAACTTTTCCAGAGCAAACACGATAGCAAGTAATTCCTTTTCAATTTGGGCATACCATGTCTCAGTATCAGTTAGAGCACGGCTAGCATAAGCGACAGGACGCTCATTTTGCAGAAGGATAGCACCAAGCCCAGACTGGCTGGCGTCACACTGGATTGTCAGTTCTTCTTGAGGATTGTAGAATGCCAAGACTGGTGCCTCAGTCACGAGTTTCTTCACAGTTGTGAATGCCTTGTCATGAGTGGGAGTCCAATTCCACTCTACGTCAGAGCGAGTCAGTTGTCTGATGGGTTCCAAGACGTCAGATAGCCTTGGGAGAAATTTTGCCAAGTAGTTGACAAAACCGCAGAAGCGACGTGCACCTTCAACATTCTCAGGTTTTGGCATTTTCATAATAGCTTCGACCTTTTCAGGGTCAATTTTCAGTCCATCACTGGTGACTAGATGACCCAAGAAGGAGATTTCATTCTTGCGGAGTTCAGCCTTCTCTTTGTTTAGTCGCATGCCCAAACTACGACATCTTTGAAGAAGTGAACCAAGGTTCTTATCATGTGAAGCAGTGTTATCGCCATACACGATAATGTCATCTGATACACCAATGACTCCGTTCAGACCTTCCAGTGCCTGATCTAAACGTTTCTGAAACAGTTCACTGCTGACAGACGTACCGAATGGAACTCTCTTCCAACGATACCGACCGAAAGGAGTCTGGAAAGTAGTGAGCTTGCTGGAGTCTTCATCCAAATGCACATGCCAGTATGCGTTGCTTAGATCAAGTTTTGAGAAAACTTTAGCGTTTGTAAGTTTCGGCAAGATATCTTCCATTACAGGAAGTGGATAATGTTCCCTCTTCAACGCTTTGTTCAGAGGTCTCGGATCGATGCAGATGCGAAGATTTCCCGATTTCTTCCTCGCGACGACCATCCGACTACACCAGCTGGTAGGTTCGCTCACTGGAGTGATAATATCTTTCTCCGTCAGCTTCTGAAGTTCAGCCTTGACTTCAGATTTCATAGCATGAGGTACCCGACAAGAAGGAGAAATGACGGGAGTCACAGATTCGTCCACCTGGAAGTGAGCTATGCCAGGGAGACTTCCTTGGTCAACACCAAAGACATCATCATATTTAGACAGTACAGCGTCAGAGTTTTCATCAATTTTCGAAACACTTTCGAAATTATCATAATTCACAGTGATGAGTCCCATTTCTTCAGAAGTTTTCTTGCCCAGCAGCGTAGTGAAATCCTCTATCACCACCACGAACTCTACTTTGCATTTGTGTCCAGTCTTTGGATTCTTGACAGTCAGTGTTACTTTCCCCTTAGGTTTGAGTATGGAGCCATTATACATGTGAAGTTTAGTCTTGCAGTGTTCAAGTTTAGTGTTCTTGATATGCTTGACGCTGATCACATTCACACTTGCGCCAGAATCGACTTGACAGATTACAGTAGCACCTTGGATTATCATCTCAGCCTTGATGATCTTTCCGTGCTGTGAGCCAACAGCCATACATTGCTCCTCTTCACTAAATTCAGAATCCGAGTCTGCGTTCACAGCGTGAAGCTTCTTATTCTTTGGACACTTAATCACAAAGTGATTCTTTTGTTTGCACAAATTGCAAGTTTTGCCCCAAGCAGGACATTCTTCTTTTTTCAAGACGTGAGACTGAGAGCAGAATTTGCAGATTGCTTTCTTCTTCAGAGTACTTGCCTTCTTTTTCTTTGTTGAAACAGCATGAGCTTCATCAGACAGCTCATCAGACTTCATAGATTTTAACTGCAGAGATGTAGTTGCAGCTGCACGACACTTGTCAATGCACTGTTGAAGAGTAAGTTCAGTTTCTTGTAGCAGACGCTTTCTTGTGGCGTTGTCTCTGATGCCTAACACAATACGGTCACGAAGTAGAGAATCTTTAATGTGATCGCAGAAGTTGCAGGTTTTAATCAGAGTTCTTAAAGTAGCCACATAATCCTCAAATGACTCTTCAGGCTTTTGATCTCTCATGTTGAAAATGTACCGTTCATACGTTTCGTTTGTTCTTCCAACAAAGTGGTTGTCAAAGGCAGTAAGAATATCGTCAACAGTATGACCTTCAGCAAGCTGCATACCATTGTACACACTAAGTCCATCAGAGCCCAGAGTGTGCAGAAAGAGTGTTCTCTTATAGTCCTCTTCTTCACCACGAAGTCTGGCAACAATATAGTAGTTCTCCCACATTTGCCTAAACAGCTTCCACTCGGCTGCACCTTTCCTCACATTGAGAGGGGGTGGAGGACTAACCCTAGCGTTGTGACGAATACGAGGATTGTCACGTGGTGCATTGTCTCTCTGATCTGCTGCAGCGTTGTCATCAGCCATTGTGAACAAGTAATGTCACAGAACGTTTCAAGACAATGTAGATGACAAAGAACAGTACTTAGAATGTCAGTAAGACTGCACTAAAGCAAATCAGAATGTAGCTGGTAAGCGTTCTTACGAATGTTCACAAACTGCAGAGTGCACTGTCAGTGGAGAGAATTTTCACTAAATTGTCTACACAGAAGAATTCGGTGTTAGAATATCTGTAGGACTGCTCAGTCTCAGACCGGAACTGCATGACGTTGCACGACCGGAGCGAAAAATATTAATTTTTCAGAGTAAAGTCACTACTCACGGTCATTCAAAGTGCAAAAAGTTGTAGAAGACCACAGCATGCCACCATGTTACGTTTCTTTCAACATAGAAAGATTACTCAAAGACGATAGGGTCAATTTAACAGAGAACTTTATTTCTACAACTTAGGCCATGCCAGTTACAGGAAGAGAGCGAGTTATTTCCCTTAAGCATCTACTTAATACAATCTAACATAATAACACATTATAGCAAATAATGTAACAGAGAACAACTGAATCAAGAAATCCCTGAAATCCGGCCGGGGCCCAGGGGCCAAGCCCCGGTATTCGCCCCCTGGAAGAAAATGAATTTATGCAATTTTGAAAGTAATTTAGGGCCTCTCCTGAAAGCAAAAAGCACAAAGTAAACATGAATAGAAACAACAACAACAAAAAAAGATTGTTTTATGCACATGTCTTTCAAAAAAAGTCAAGAATCTTGATTTGTAGGCCTAACAAAGTTTGAGGTCCACCACTGTTAAACATAAACTCCACATTTCCAATTTTACTGGGCACACGTTTGTTTATTTTTTAGCTGTAAACAGGCAAGAATTTTTATAATTTTAGAGATATTTAGGAAAAACACCACATCTTAGGTTTAGTGACTAGTGTATAGATTTAAATGAAATACAATGCAAAATGAACAGAAATAAATTCTCTTTTGATTATCTACCTTTTTGTACTTCTCTTGTCATGTCTTGTTTTTTATTATTCCATGTGAATACAAAAAAAAAGTTTTAAAAAGTCCAAACAAGCCCCCTCCTCTTCTTCACTTTCATGCCAGTCTGAAAGATCGTATGCATGCACACTACTGACACTAATTGTCTAATGTCAGTACCGATCTCTTCCTCCGATTCCAAGTCCAATTCTCTCACTTTATTGTCTGATAAATGGAAGCCTACAAACTCCCCTTCATCAGTCGAAGAATCCAAACCATCTATTTTAGACACACACACACAAGAAAATTAGAAAAAGGTTTTAGAAAAAACGAACGCATCAGCCATCACAGAGAAAACTTGTGGAAATGCAGTCGAATGTTTTCATAAACTGAATAAACCGGAAGTCAATTGCCGGAAGTCTCGCAATCTTTCAAACAACGCGAGAATATAACCACATGGTTGATACGGACGCTTTTGGACGTTTTGCCTGTTTAGACCTTCGGCCGCTTTTGGCCGCTATGCCCATTAAAGGGTAGCCCCTCAGCTTCTCACACTCGGAACTCAATATTTTTTTCTCGGAAATGCAAATGCCTTCCGCGGAAATCCGCGGACAATTCTCCACCCTGACTATATCTAATAGTGGCCATGTAGGCCTGTGTCTGTGTTTCTGTCCAGCGGCAGGGCGCTGATGGACACAAGGGTGTCCCTATTCCCAGTCCACCCTGTGTACCCAGTACCTAACCTTTAATAGACGGATGACACTTTCCGCAATTTCCCCAAAATATCCTCATAAATGGTTGTCCCCAAGCCATTGGGCGTAGAGGTCGGCCATGTTCGAGTGACATCGAGAGCTCTGCGCTGACATCCCATGGGATTTTAACGAGAGTGAGTCTGCAATGTCTGCTTTCAGGTATGCATTGTAAGTACTCTACTGGTGGTCCACAAAGGCTTATGGGGCAGAGAGCTGAAGAATGGATCGTCATCCCTTTTCGCTTAAATCGCCGCTTCATGTTAATCATCATTGCAGTCTTCATCGTGGTTCATCGGTCGTCTATGTCAACATTACTATCAGAAATAATTGGAAGCCGACAACGCTGTAGTTACTTTGAGAGGGCAGAGATTTAACCATTTGTAGTGGCGTCAAGGAAGGCTAAGGCCTACGACGAAACGAACAACCTCATCATCGTCGTCATAGTAGTCATCACCGTCATACACATCATCATCATCATCATCACGGTCAGCGATGACATCACTATCTCCATTTTGACTTTGTATGTTACACAATATCTGTTGAATGAGTGATTTTCCGTTCGTAAGTAAAGTTTGTTTAGCATTTAATATTGTGTTTGCATCAAATCTGTCAAATTTATCGGAATTCCTGTTGTTCCACATGTTTGAGTGACAGATGTGTTTGTTGTGTGTGCCCCATGTTTGAGTAATAGATGTGTTTGTTGTGTGTGCCACATGTATGAGTGATAGATATGTTTGTTGTGTGTGCCACATGTTTGAGTGATAGATGTGTTTGTTGTGTGTGCCACATGTTTGAGTGATAGAGGTGTTGTGTGTGCCACATGTTTGAGTGATAGATGTTTGTTAGACAACTCTGAGTCATGTGGCTCCTGAAATCGATGATGAGCATATATTATTTTACATCAACTATCAGTACATTTGGAGTGCTGTACCACACAGTTGACGTGTTGAAGATTTGTATAAGAGACGCCAAGCTCGATTATTACCTCAGGCTCCATTGGATGTACATCAATACATCTCTCTGTCTTCACCCCCACTGTTTTCGTTTCCAATGGCCCACTGCTTTCTGCAACAAAGAAATCAGTAAACACGTCATGGGTGAGTGCCACAGTGGATGATAAAATGAGCAGTTGGTGTCACTCACATCCATAGTCCTGTGTGGATCATACCAACTTGGAACCACTAAAACGTTCACTTCCATGAAAAATGTTCATGACAATTTCTGGAATTGTTCACTGGCACAACAGCAAATTATTTAGTTCACAGACTGTTCTATACTTAAGGTAGATCTAGAGAAGCAAAACTATTAAGCCAGGATTCATACAGATTTAAAAGTCTATATTTTCATGACTTTTCCATGCCCCAAATTATATTTGTTCAGGACCAGCCAACGGCTCAACACACACACACACACACACACACACACACACACACACACACACACACACAAACCATTCCACAAATACATCAAGGCCATTCATTTTAGTTTGGCCCTTTACTTTCATATGTTGATAGACATCCATGTTCTGTGAATTCCAAGGTCTTCCTTCTTCGCCTTTGTCGACTTTTTCATAGCATTTGATTTATTCAGGAAGTTCATGCAAGTTTCATTCATGAAAGTGTTCATATCACCTTTGATTTCTGCTTCTACAGCTAAGTCATCAACACTTTGTTTCAAACAAACTCTTTTCTTCTTAAGTTCATCCAGTTCCTCCATTATGGACTTGCACTGTTGGCATTGCACAGCCTTTTATTTTTCCTCCTGTAGCGGCAGATAACTGTTGTTAATGTTATAACTCTTTATAACTGTTGTTAATGTTATAACTATTTATAAGTGCTATAATGTTATAACTATTTATGACTGTTGTTAATGTTATAACTATTTATAACTGTTGTTAATGTTATCACTATTTATAACTGTTGTTAATGTTATAACTATTTATAACTGTTATAATGTTATAACTATTTATAACTGTTGTTAATGTTATCATGGGTGGCCTCCTGGCGCAGTGGATAAGTCGCCGGTTTCCTATGCCGAAGGTCGCGGGTTCGATTCCCGCAAGGGGCGAACGTATGTGACTTAGGTTCGAGACTTTTGAGGTCACCGAGGGTTTTCTCCGGGCACTCCGGTTTCCTCCCTCCCTTCAATAATGGTACAGGACTCAGTCAATATAAAATTTCAAAAATAAAAATTCGATTTTCTTTCCGTCTTCTAATAGCGATCTTTCTGCCTTTACACCACCTGTTTGAGTGAGTGATGGATGTGTGTTTGATGTGTGTGAGGATAGATGAGACAGGTGAGCGTGTATGTTGGTATAGATTGCCGCTCTTTGAGCCTGAATGACTTGGGGAAAGGCGCGTATAGCATCCTGTATTATTATTATTATTATTATTATTATTATTATTATTATTATTATTATTATTATTATCACTATTTATGACTGTTGTTAATGTTATCACTTTTTATGACTGTTGTTAATGTTATCACTATTTATAACTGTTGTTAATGTTATAACCATTTATAACTTTTGTTAATGTTATAACTATTTATAATAATAATAATAATAATAATAATAACGGATTTTTATATAGCGGATACTCCAGCCTATGACCAGACTCACCACGCTTTACATAGTCATTACATATAAGTACATGCACTCGATAAAACATCGCTTTCGCTACAATACACCAAAAGACAGAACAGTAAGGGTACAAATTATTTACACTTATGTACACAAATTACAATTTACAACTATGTACACAAATGACAGAAAAGACAAATAGAATAGCAAAAACATATTCACAGCTATTTATATGCCCGGTTAGGCCCAGGAGGAAAAACAGTATAAATATGTACAGCCGTGTATACACTTACGGATCAGACAGAGACAAAGAGGAGAGAATGGCAGCGGGATACAGATCATTCTGAATAGTGAAGTTTGAAGAGGTGGGTTTTGAGGGCCTTTTTGAATGCTTGTGTTGATTGTATGTTGCGGATATGGGAGGGAAGGGAGTTCCACTGCTTAGGTGCGGAGTAAGCGAATGCACGTTGGCCGTATGTCTTAGTGCGGGTGACGGGAACCTTGAGTGTGCGAGTGTCAGCAGAAGATCTTAAAGTGCGTGAAGGGGAGTAGACAGACAGTAGATCAGCAAGGTAGGAGGGACAAGAATCTGTGAAGAAGTTGTGACAGAGAACAGAGAGTTTGTACTCTATGCGTGCTTGCACAGGAAGCCAGTGAAGGGAATGTAGTAGAGGTGTGAGTTGATCGCGTTTCTTAGCTCGGAATACTAGTCTAGCTGCTGAGTTCTGAACCTTTTGTAGCTTGTCAATGATGTGTTTTGGGGAGCCAGCGAGGAGAGAGTTGCAATAGTCAAGACGAGAAAGGACGAGAGCGCAGACTAGGGTTTTGGTGGCAGTGAGCGTAAGATAGTGGCGAAAGGAGCTGATTTGGCGTATGGCCGTGTATGCAGAGCGACAGATGTTGGAGATGTGGTTGTTGAGGGACAGGTCATCGGAGAGAATGTAGCCGAGATTTCTTGCTGAGGATGAGAACTTAATGTTTGTTGTCCCTACCGTAAGCGATGTTGGGAGAGGCGGGAGTGAGGAGGGGTGTTGTGCTTGTGAATGAGGAGGGTTTCGGTTTTATCGTCATTAAGCTTAAGCTTGTTGCGTGTCATCCATGACTTAATGTCTGTGATGCAGTTCTCTGTCACAGGGCAGCCTGTGTTGAAACCGAGTAGTAAGTGTGGGTGGAGAGTTAATGAGTTGGGGTAGTAACTGCGCGAAGTCGTTGTATGGTTATGCGTGGAAAGCGTGATTTTTGAACAGCATAGTTTGGCCAGCCAGTTTTGGGAATGTGTTCACTGTTGGGCGGAACAGGTTTTGGCAGAGACACGGAGAGACGTGCGGTCTTGTTTTCTCTGGGTGGTTTTGTTCTGGAAGTAAGGTTGGAACAATTATTAACGTAAATAATAATTGGTTCTAGGAAAAGCCTAGTTGGAAATGTTACTGTGGTAGTAGCAAGCTCGAGGAAAAGTGTGAGCAAATAACTGAGTTTGTGAGTTTGTGGTAGGTTAGTGTCGAGGTATTGTCCACTAACGGAAAACTACTATGCACTGGATTACCTTACTTGGGAGTACTGTGTAGGCAAGCAGTGGGAAAGTGGCTAGCTACAGGTACTATTACAATCGAGCCGTTGGGTAAGTGTGATGGTGATCTTCCTTTACTGTGCTAATGACCGATGGCCGGCTGTTTGGGGTGTTGAACGATAGCTGTGCGTGAGGCTGGGGGAAGTATGGTTGCACTGAGGAGAGGAAGGGTGCGACTGAAGGAGGGAGAATGAGGGAGGAGAATGGGGGTGAAGTGTGATGAAGGTAGGAAGGAAGTGGTTGCTGTTGTTGAGGTTGCGGTTGCTCAAGATGGATAATGTGTTGATGATTTCATGTATTCATTTGCAGCATTGTTCATTTCATGCATTCATAATGTCATTTAGTTTTGAATTATGTGTTTGATTACAAGAGACAGTAAAAGTAGTCAAGGGAAGTGAAATGAACAGCAGTGGCGCTTCCTCAAGATACAGGAATTAGTTAGTGTAGTAGGGGGGGAGAGTGTGAGGAGGGAGGGGGACAGAATCGGGTGGACTTGACACTAACAATACGGCAAGCATGTTGCAGGTTCGAAAGTCTTTGTTCGTCGCTCGGAAGTTCGTCGAATTCTTCAGCGCGACGACGACGACGACATCCGGTCGCTGGACCCACATCATCATCGCCACCCGTTTGTCCACGTCCACGTTTGTGAACATCCTCATCGTTCCACAACCCCATCTTTCCCGCGTGATCGTGACGTCTGTTGCGGGACCTAGCCTCGGCGTTACAAGGTAGCCGACAGGAGGAGTCAGGCTGAGGGGCGTCGACGGCGGCAGGGCCGCCGCAACTACAGCGTCATCATCATCATCATCGGCGGAGGGAGTGGCGACTCCACTACGCCTGGATTTAACGGCGACAGTTCGGTGACAACCACAAGGAGGGGCAGCTACTTTCCGGAGACATCAACGGGGACACCCTACTATCAGGTCGGCTTGTTCTTTGTTGTCCCCCTCTTCATGCTTGACCCCCTCTGTGCCCGGACATTAGCGTTGCACAGTCGTTAGTTAGTCGTGGTTGATCAGCAACCCCCGTTCATCTGACATTTCCATTTCATTGTTCATCGACCCATTGATTGTTCCATCACCATTTTCTTCGTTTCATGTGTAAATGTTGTATGTGTATGAGTGTGTGGTATGAATGAATAAATAGCTTGAAAGTTGTATATATTTGTTGTGTTTTCATCCCTTCACGTCTGCGGGAAACTGTCATTCTTTCTGGGTTGTCTGCGTGTGTAAGGTGTTTGTTTGTGGCGTCTGCCCAGGGGGAGTCGTGGCGGTGACATTTGGTGGAGATGCAGGGTACGGTGTGAGTGTGCCCAGACGTGAAGTTGTCTTGTGATTGTCTTGTGGTGTCCGAGTGTGTGAGGCGTGATTCGGTGAGAGTGTGCACCCCAGCGGGTGGTTGGAGGGAGTCAGGTCGCTGTTTAGCGGAGGCTCACAGCCGGCCTGGGTTCGACCACACGTGAGGGAAGGGGCCATTGCACTCTCCAACCGGTTCGCTACCTTGCGGGCCAGTTTCCACTGTTTGAGTGGGAGGAGGTGGGTGATAGGTAAGGAAGATAGCTTAGATAGGTAGGTTAGTATCTAGGGCTAGGCTAGGTAGGTAGGGTTGTAGGACTTTGACTTGTTGTTGTTGGTTGTTGTTGCTTTTCTTAAGCAGGATGGCATCGCACGAGGAGGCTGAAGGAGTGTCACCGATCGCGGCTCGTACGCGTTCTCGCGTGGGTGTCACGACGGACGAGCGCACGGCGGCAGCAGTGGATTCAGGAGTCACCGACTTACCTTCCGCGATTGAGCAGCGGAGATCGCCGGTCAGGTCATCGCGTCGTGGGTCAGCAGACGAGGAGTTGACGACGTTTGAAGCCAGAGACACAGTGAGTGATCCTTTTGTGACGGGATTTGGCGCGACCGGCGGGATGTCAGCGGGCACCGACTTCTACGGAGACCAGGATCGTTTGAGCGACGCAACGAGGCTGAAGAGGTTCGAGACCAACCCTTACCGTTCGGTCTACAAGGTTGAGGCGGCACCGACGCCGAGGACAGGACCGTTCGCGGACGAGACGCCGATGGAAAGGATCTTGAGGCTCGCTAAGCGCGAAGGATTGAAAGGTCAGGCAGCGTTAGACTACGCGATGGACCAAGCGGCTAGGGCGGCCCGGGAAGACGCCGAGTTGAGGGCCAGTGAAAGAGACGCAGACCGGAGAGAGAGAGAGAGGGAGAGAGAGATAGCGCTGAGGGAGAGAGAGATGGAACACGAACTAGCGATGGCGCAGCTGACGGGGCAAGGCGCCGGGAACCGCAGGAATCGTCAACCCGAGTTCGAGACGGTTAAGCTCAGGTTGCCGTTCTTCGAGGACAAGGACGACCTAGAAACCTACTTGTGTCAGTTCGAGCGTTTCGCCAAGGCTCAAGACTGGAAGAAGGACACGTGGGCTATTCGCTTGGGGACCTTGCTGAAGGGGAAGGCGAGGGAAGTTTACGTTGGTTTGAATGAGGACGACTCTGCCGACTATGAGATCCTGAAGGCAGCGTTGTTGGTGCGTTTCAACCTGACGGCCGAGACGTATCGGAAGAAGTTTCGCCAGCTACGAAGGGAGCCACCGGAGACTTTCAAACAGTATCTGCGGAAGTCAGAGTTGTTCCTGGAGCGCTGGATGGGACTAGCGAACAAGAAGGCCACGTATGCGGACTTACTGGACCTAGTGCTGATGGAGCAGATGGTCAACGGTTTGACGCCAGAACTGGTCACGTTCGTGCGCGAGCGCAACCCAGCAACGGTGGAGGAGGCCGCGACGTTAGCGCAGCAGTACGTCGACGCCAGGGCGGGAACCAACCTACGTTTCCCACCACGTCAACCCTTTACACCCAGGGACAAGAGCGAGGGTCGCCAGCCAGCAGGACCACGACCCAACTCGCCTGACAAGCGGGTGTGCTACACTTGCGGACAGAAAGGGCATCTGAAGCGGGATTGTCCGAAACGCAGCGAGCGAAGTGGAGGAGCGTTGCGCATCTTGAAGGAGGCGGGCAAGAGGGGAGATCCTCGGTTCCAGAGCCAAGTGGTAGTGGAAGGTGTTCCGCTGACGGCTGTGAGGGACACGGGGGCCGACTTGATTTGCCTGCGGAAGAGAGAGGTTGCCAACCTTGTCTACACAGGACGCACGCGGCGCGTCGGATTCGCTATTCGCCAGCTATCCAAGTCTCTGCCGACAGCGTGGGTACAGTTGGAGTCACCGTTCTACACCGGGAGAGTGGAGGTAGTGGTGGTACCCGACCTGATCTACCCAGTGGTGATCGGCAACTGGGCGAGGACGGAACGGCAACCAGACACAGCACTGCCAGTGTTCGTCGAGGGATCCGCAGAGTGTTGCGCCGTGCAGACGCGAGCGCAAGCGGCCAGAGAGACAGACGCTGCGGAACCAGTGGTAGTCGGACCGAGCAAGAGCGTCGTCGCGACGCCGAAGGAGATGCGCCAACTGCAGTTGGAAGACGGCGAGCTTGCGAAAGTACGACAGCTAGCAGACCGGAAGGCAGGAAAGGAGCAACGAGGCAAAGGGCAGGTGGCGTTTGTCTGGAAGCGGGACCTGTTGTACCGCGAATACACAGGACAAGACAAAGTGGATCACAGCCAGTTGGTGGTACCAGCCAAGCTTCGATCGGAGGTACTACGCACGGGACACGACACACCTATGGCTGGACATCTAGGAGCCAAGCGGACCCTGGATCGCGTGTGGGCCGAGCACTACTGGCCAGGGATGTGCCGTGATGTGAGAAAGTACTGTGCTTCATGCGACGTGTGCCAGCGAACGACGCCAAAGGTGAGAGCCAGGAAGGTACCAGTGCAGAGAGTCGGCAAGAACAGGAAACCGTACCACACGATCGTGCTGAAACGCTACGTAGAACGTAGAGCGGAACCAGAGGCGACGGTGGCAGTGGTGTTGGACCAGGCAGAAACAGAGGGGGCATCAGGCATCAGCTACCAGGACACCGTACCACTGACACCGCTACGAGCGAGCGAAGGGCGTGTGGACGTACAGATAGACCCGTCGCTGTATGCACATCATCGGAGCCAGCTACGGGGAGTGAGTCAACAGTACGCGAGTCAGCTGACAGATCGACCCCAGCGCACCAGCGTGGACGAATGCGAAGTGGAATTGACTGACGACAGCGCTGTTCGCGTGCACCAGCATCCGCTACCATTCTCACAGATGGAAGTCGTCAAGGGTGAAATGGAATCGATGCTGGAGTCGGGGGTGATCAAGTCTTGTACGTCGCCGTACGGAGCACCGATCGTGCGAGTAAGGAAGAAGGGAGAGGTCAACAGGAGGGATGACTGCCAGAAAGCCTTGGGTGACGTGAGGAGAGCGCTGACAAGTGAGCCAGTGGTAAAGCTACCAGTATTGGACGAGGAGTTCATCCTGAGAACGGATGCACCTCAACAGTGCCAGACTCACCCGGTGGGCTATGCAGTTGCAGGCGTACGTCTTCACGGTTCGACAATTCCAGGGAGAGACAACATAGAAGCGGATTTCTTCAGCAGATCTGACCCTGTGGAAGTTTAGGTTTTGAACTCTCCGTAGGTTCGTCTTGGGAGGGGGGTGTGTCACAGGGCAGCTGTGAAGAAAGCCATGTAGTCTGTGTGTGAAGAGTATAGGGGCGGGGGTGGTACTGCGTGTTGCCGTATGTGTGATTATTGTTGTCTCGGGAGCGTGCAAAGCGTGGTAAACAGCATACGCCGGTTAGGCCAGGTTAGGAATGTGCTCACTATCAGCAGAACGTGTTTGACAGCAGTACAGTGTAGACAGTGTTTGTCTAGTGCTCTGTGGTTTTGCTGTGTTCTGGAATTAGGGTGGGACGGATATTAACGAGAAATAGTATCTGGTTCTGAGAAGAATACTAGTTTAAAGATTGCCAATTTCTAAAGTGATACGCTCGGTTGGAGTGTAGTTGTAGAAAAGCAAGCCTATTGGTAGTGTGGTAGGTAGTATTGAGGCATTGTCTACTACGGGAACTACACACTACCGGATTACCCTAATTGGATGTACTTTCGTAGACGAGCAGTGGAGAAGGGGCTACGGGGTGCGGTTACATCGAACCGTGTGGGTTAGTGCAATGGTGGTTTTTTCCTCACTGTGCTAATAACCAAGGGCAGGCTGTTGGGGTGTTGAATGATAGCTGTGTGTGAGACAGGAGGAAGGATGAGAATGGTTGCACTGAGGAGAGGCAGAAGAAAGGAAGAGTGCGACTGAAAGAGGGAGAATGAGGGAGAAGAAAGGGGGTGGAGTGTGATGAAGGTAGGACGGAAGTGGTTGCTGTTGTTGTCGTTGGGGATGCTTGATATGAATAATGTGTTGGTGGTTACATGTATTCATTGCAGCATCGTTCATTCCATGCATTCATTATTTCATTGAATTGTGTGATATGTAATTGTTTCCAGTGACGATAACAGTAGAAAGCGAGAGAGAGTCAAGGACGGGGAAAATAGACTGCAGTTGGACCCCTCAAGTGGCAGAAGTTTAGTGGAGTAGCTAGTGAGAGTGGGGGGGGTAAGTGTGATGGAGGGAGGGGGACAGAATCAGGTGAACATGACATTTACGATGCGACAAGCATGTTACAGGTTCGTCAAGGATTGTCGTTGAGGACTGAATTCGAGGCCTGAGTACGAGGATCGAGTCCGAAGTTCGCAGCTCAACGTTCGTCAATCCGCCAGTTCGTCGCTGGATAACGTGAGGCAGCAACGACGACGACACTTGGTCAAGTGGACCAAACATCATCAGCATCGCCATCTGTTATTGTCCACGCGTCCCCTGTTATCAGCGCCATCATCATCACTTCAACATCATCGTCAGTGGCGACCGCGGGTGGCAACGCTCCTTCGTTTGGACGTCAACAGAAGGGGGTGGATACTTTGGAGGAGACTTTACCAGGGACTGCATTTCGCCAGGTGGGCCCGTTTTGTGTTGTCCCTCTCCTACGCTTAACCCCCCTGTCTGAATGTTAACACGTGCCTCGGACTTTGGCTGTGCACGTTCGATTTGAGGACGTTGGTCGATTATCGACCCCCGATCACCCACGAACCATTGCATCGTTCCATTGACCCATTGATTGTTCCATTACCATTTCTTCGTTTCATGTGTAAATGTTGTATGTGTATGAGTGTGTGGTATGAATGAATAAATAGCTTGAAAGTTGTATATATAATTGTTGTGTTTTCATCCCTTCACGTCTGCGGGAAACTGTCATTCTTTCTGGGTTGTTTGCGTGTGTAAGGTGTTTGTTTGTGGCGTCTGCCCAGGGGGAGTCGTGGCGGTGACACTATTGTTTCATTTTCCCGGGGTTTTTAGACCAGAAAAAAACTGATTACCTAACCTTGCACAGCTGAAATTAAACTTTAAAACTTTACATAATAACATTGTGTATTTAGACCCGTAATAAATAATTTCAGTAGCTCCGGGGAAGAAAAGTTTTACTTAAAAATTTATTAGCCAAAGCAATTTATTAGCCAAAGCCGAATTTGAATACGTTAGCAGTTAGACAGTTTTGATTGCTTATGTACCTTTTTGTTGTTCTCATGATCGCCTTGACCCAATGGCTCAATATTCGTCCCTTACCCATCACAAAGTCTAAAAAATTCACTGAAGTGAAAAGACATTAACTTCTATGACTAAGGCCTGTAGTGCAGGACGATTTCGTGCGCGTCTTTGTGTGTGTGTGTGTGTGTGTGTGTGTGTGTGTGTGTGTGTGCGTGGGTGTGTGTGTGTGTATGTGTGTATAGGCGGCGTTCTTGTGACATACACTTTAGAATCTTCATATGTTTTTTTGTGGTTTTTCTCGACGGACTCCGTTATGCTGACGTCAAAAGAATAATCCGTTAGAGTTAAGCCCCAGTCAGACCCACCGATTAACTCATACAATTTGTTCCATGCGATTTAATCTCAGGACTGATCGCACGAAACAACCGGTCACACGCTAAAATGAATTCCATACAACATATGCGGGTTGCTTTTCGCTGCAGCTCGCTCATAGAACTCTTTGCTTGCTCCTGTAGTGTACTTGTTGCTACGTACTTGTGAAAGCTACGGCCAACAGTTACAGTTCGAGTTCGAGCAGTTCGGAGGATAATGAGTGTCACAATAGGCTATTTAAACCCTGCACTAAGGCTTCTCGCCTTAAAGAGTTCAGCCTGTTGTAGCCTTTGTAAATTAAAGTCGCTGCCTAGCAGACGACAGAAGTCAGGTTTGTGCTAAGCATGTGTAAGCTAACTCTTCGCTAGGGTAGGCAGTGACCTCATCGTGCTGACGTATAGCCACCACCCCCCGCTAGAAGGCGCTCAGGTCTCACGAGATTTTCGCGGGCTTTTGTACCCACAAGGCTAGGTAGTCATTCTGTGCCTAACTCTCACACGAGAAGGAGCAACGCTCTGAAAGATCTCTCTAGCAGAAAGACTAAGCAGGTGACGGGTGAAATTCAATTCATCGCAGTATAGCCACTGCCTGACATTGTCAAAAAGGTAAATGATCAATCTTTTGTTTCATCGCACTTTATTGATATTATTGTTGGATTATTGTTTGTGAAGTCTTGCCATGTTTTATCATTGTGAATGCTAGTCAAACTTTACTTGACCATGTGGCGGGCATGCGACCGGTTTCGCCCCTATGAGGTAGCCTCTATTGTCCAACTGTTGATTCTCCTATGTATATTATTGCAGACCAGTGGCTGTACCGGAGAATGTGTATATTTTTAATTACTTCTCCATGTGTTTATTTTAGCCATGATGTATATATGTACAGGAATTAGGTTGGAGGATCCAGTGGACCATGGACATAGAAGATTGTTCGTCGCTTATATATATATATATATATATATATATATATATATATATATATATATATATATCTATATCTATATCTATATCTATATCTATATCTATATCTATATATATATATATATATATATATATAGGTGGAGCAATCACTGAGGGCTGCAACTACTGATTAAAAGAACACCAACATCGAGCGTAACACATTTAAAGACGAGTGGATAATAGCATTCCATTGTGCAGAGCTCAGTAACAATAGACCCACCGTCACATCTTAATTGGCGAGCCTTGCCAGGATCTGGGTATAATAGGATAGGACAAAATAATAGTGGTAGATTATAGTTTAGACTAGTTGTAAGTGTGGGAAGAAGACAGTGTTGGTGCACCATTCTTTTGTTAAAAACATTTTTGCTTCAATTCTTTTTGTGCTTGTATGTTGCATGGTTCCTTTGCAGGTTTTGCATAAGTAACTATTGTATGCCCTTTGACTTCGTGTTTTATTCTATTATTGATTACGAATTTGTTGTCTTTGCTTTATATTTATCGAATTGCCATATTGCTAGTGTTTTTGTATTCCGCGTGATCGTGAGTCAGAGGTTGGTCATAGACACTTTTGACAATGTCAGACCCAGTAGTCTTGAGATTGCGCTTCAAGGAATTAGGAGAATCATTACACTTAACAGGAGCATATTTAATTGCGTATATCAATGAAAATGTAGAGAAGCAGGAAGCTAAGGCAGAGAGGGCAGCAGAGAGAGAGAACAGAAGAAACTAGAAGCGGCACAGAGAGCAGCAGCAGAGAGAGAGAGAGAGAGAGAGAGAGAGAGAGAGAGAGAAGCAGATGTTAGGCGATTAGCAGCAGAGAAAGAACAGAAGTAAATATAAGCAGAGCCCAGTAACAATAGACCCACCGTCACACGTAGAGGGAAGTTTGTTTGCCATATTTAGCTGTTTTACTAGCAGATGACGAGGAAATTCGACAGAGGAGACGACATTCGTACAGAAAAAAGGTTTATTTCTTTAATCCTGTAGTACTCTTCTGTGGTGCTTTGTCGGTCAGCTACATGTTGTAATAGCTATCAATGAATGTTAGCGTGTGGCCGGGTGCTTCGTGCAGTTCGGAGAGTGAGAAAGAAGATTGTTGGCCATATCTAGCAGTTTTAGTAGCAGCTGGAAAGGAAACATTTGTCGAAGGGTGGGTACTGCTATGGATCGGGAGGAGGGCCTCGGGGCTAATTCTGCTCTTTGATGCGATGGCAACCTTTGTGTTGTTGTGTCGGCCATGTTTGTCAGTCGCAATGTCAAGGAGGCCACAGCACGTTCTGATTGGTCCGGACTTACGGTTTCATCGCATGAATTGGAATACGTTCTATCCTCTGAATCTACGATGGATTCGCAAGAGATTTTATCGTAAACTTGTTGTACAACTTACTGCAGCGTGTGACTAGGTAAATTGTATAACGATCGATAGGTCTGACTGGGGCTTTAGGGTTAGAGTAAGGGTTAGGGTTAGAATTAGAACACTTAAGAGGTACTTAAAAAAGGAGACGAAATATGACCCAGGTGTTAACACAACGTATGTGACATGTCATAAAAGTCAAAACAACGCGGTCTAAACAAGTAGGTGTGCTTGTGTGTGTATGTGTGGGTGCGCGCGTGTGCGTGTGTGTTTTTGTATTTAAGTTGTATAATATATAAATACAATTCATTATCATCATCATTATCATCATCATCATCATCATCATCATCATCATCATCATCATCATCATCATCATCATCATCATTATCATCATCATCATCATCATCATCATCATCATCATCATCATCATCATCATCATCATCATCGTCGTCGTCGTCGTCATCGTCGTCGTCGTCATCAACATCAAACAAAATAAATTAAGCAAACCCCCGAAAAAAGAAGACAAAATATCAAAACTAACTAACTAAAATTAAAACTTAAAGCCGAATGTTGGAAGTGATTTGAGCGCTAAGACGTATCGTATCATACGTTAATCTGGGCCAAGCTATTTAAATCAATGGAAAAACACAGTTGCCCAGCGCGAGAAAATCGTCTTCTGAATAATTAGACAATCCTCATGTTTGCCTGAAGGAAACGGTTTAATTCAATTTCAAACAGTTCCAGCTTTGTTGCTGTCTTGTGTTGTTGTTTGTTATTAGTTGTTATTTTTATTGATTGTAGCTGTTGTAATCCAAATTCTTATTTTCCTTTCTTTCTTTTGTCTTCCTCTTTTTCTTAAAATTTGATACATTTTTATTTATTTCTTCTCTTTTATTTTTACCGTCCTTTTTTTCCCCTTGTTCTTCTTTTTCTTAATATCTGATACGTTTTGTTGTTAATATCATATTAATTAATTAACTCTCTCTCTCACTCTTTCTCTCTCCAATTAATTTCGTGTGTGAATAGTCAAACAAGTCTGAAGAATACATGTTTTCTATTCGAAATACCTTAATGGCCAAAACAATTGTTCTGAAGCAATAATCGTGCCGAATATTATTTATTTGAGAACATGTGTAACAGAGTAGCTTCGTAGCTCTTTCATAGGTTTGTGTTGATTGTGACACCTGAGTGCTTAAACCATCTCGAGTTCAATTTCAAAAGCTGACACTAAATAAAATAACTTCATGAAATATATATTACGTTAAACGATTCTATATCAGTTATTCGAGAACTCCTCTCGCCCTCCCCCTCCCCCCTCCCCTTTCTCTCACTCTCCGCTCTCCCTCTCTCTCTCTCTCTCTCTGGGGACATGTTAGAACTGACAGAATATATATACCTTACAGAAGAGCAAGAAGTCTTGAATAGATGGACAGAGTACTAATCTGACCTTTACAACCACACACCAAAGGAAAACCCATCAGTTCTAACATGTCCCCAGAGAGAGAGAGAGAGAGAGAGGGAGAGAGCGGAGAGTGAGAGAAAGGGGAGGGGGGAGGGGGAGGGCGAGAGGAGTTCTCGAATAACTGATATAGAATCGTTTAACGTAATATATATTTCATGAAGTATATATACAAGACTTGCTTTGGATCGTGGAGACCTTGGGCTGTTTAACATTTCTCAGCCGCTTCACAGTCTGGTAGGTCTTTTTGCTGTTGTTCTTGTTCCAGACTGTTCTCTATCTCATGGCATTGCTCTTCTATCCAGTTCTCCTTTGCTGTGCGCATGCCTTTTCTGATGTCATTGTTGATTTTTCGGTAGTTAAGTGTGATTGTGCTACAGAAGACTTCTGGGCATTTCCTATACCCAGCACATCATCAACAACCAAGTGCGACAGACCATCACACAAGCCATTGGACAACACGATGACATGCTCACAGTGAAGAAACGGAAACTTCGATGGTATGACCACGCCACCAGAGGATCAGGCCTTGCAAAAACCATCTTGCAAGGCACGGTGAAAGGAGGCAGAAGAAGAGGCAGACAGAAAAAGAGGTGGGAGGACAACATTCGAGAATAAACTGGTTTGACCCAGAACGAAGCCATGAGTGTTGCTGAGAGCAGAGGAAGATGGAGTACGCTGGTTATACGATCACCTGTGGTGCCCCAACGACCTTTAAGTTACGGGATAAGATAGGATGGGATAGGATAGGATAGGAAGTGTGATTGTGGATATACGGGCGAGTTAGTTATCTAGGTTAGTTTGTTTTGTGTGAATAAAAATTGTGTAACTGTTCCCTCTGTTGTTGTATGTGTTAGTTTATGGGGTGGTTGCTTCTCGTATGACAAGCAGACACTTGTGTACCCATTAGTTTATGGGGTGGTTGCTTCTCGTGTGACAAGCACACGCTTGTGTACCCACTGCAGAGGCGGTGGATGCGACAAACTGGAAATTCCTCCAGTAGTTTGGGAGAAAATATGATTTTTTTTATAATTAAAACAAGCAAACAAATTATGACGACGCTATGATGACATCACCCCATATACATAAGATTTGACTAAGACCCAACGCATCCTTGCAGTCTATATTTATACCAAATAAATAGGATTAGAAAAACAAAACATATTTTGAGGTCACCTTGATGACGTCACACTGATGACGTCACTCAATATAGCTTAGTTTTCTTTAAAGCTCAAGGCATCTGTATACGCTAAATGCATAACAAGTATACATTTTTTTTAAATTATTTGAACATTTTCTTTAAAACATGACGTGACGGTTACAACACTCGATTTGCATACGTTTGGTATTACCTTGAAGACACACAGAAAGTCGAAGTACGTAATAAAATAGAACTAAATCCCTTTATGACACCATGATGACATCACTCAATATGCATACTTTTTTGTTGCGTGGCAGGGTTCACTATTTTCTTGACTAAATGCCATGTTTCAAATAATATTCGTCTATTATTTTCAGAGAAAAGTGCGTAAATTTCACCTATGGCCTGACGCCGGATCACCATGGTGACGTCACTCGACATACATAAGTTTTGATTAAGGCTCTAGGCATCTGTACACTCTTATTACATCCAGGTTTAAAGGAAATGTGAGAAAAAAAAATAAATAAAAGGTGAAATCATCTGGATTACTTTACTCGATTTGCATAAGTTTAGTTCTACTTTGGAGGCATAAGACAAATCTAAGTATATACCAAACTCGAACCAAATCCCCCAAGTAGTTTGAGAGAAAATAGGATAAGAAAAAAACACAATTATGACGTCTACATGATGACGTCACACGAAGACGTCACAAAATATACCATATTTTCGTTTAGGGTTCAAGGCTCATATGAATTACATAGACATTTTGTTTATAACAATATTTAAAAAAATAATTGTGATTACGTGACTCGATTTGCATACATTTTGTTTTACCTTGAAGGTACAAGTAAAGTCTACGTACGAACCAAACTTGAACTGAAACCCTCTAGTAGTTTTCGAGAAAATAGTATTAGAAAAAAAACAACACAACAAATTTTGACGTCACCATGAGGACGTGTGGCGTTTGCTATTTGCTAACTAAATACCAAGTTTAAAAGAAATTCGTCCATTAATTTCAGAAAAAAAATTGCGCAAATAGAAACGCCGGACACTGGACGGACGGACAAAGCCAAAACAATAGCCCCCGACCTGAGCTTAAAGCTCTGGAACTAAAGATGAAGCGCACCATACACCCAAGTTCACCCAGCGCTGAATGGCGACCTGGCTCTGCTCATAACCCTGGAAGGTAAAGCAGCGAGGAAAGGGAGATGAACACCGCCCTCATTAAGCTGGCCCAGAGATAAGATAGGTCTGAAACCCCTATCTCCCCAACGCCCGAAAGATTACGGGAATACATTTACCTTTCCCTAACACTACCAGTTTTGGTTAACTTTTTCACAACTCCTCACTTTTTCTTCCCTTGCCTCCTATTCAGTTAATTTCCTGCTCTACGGGAACTCCCAGTAATGGTGAGGATCGGCCAAGACAAAAAGAACTAGCAAGGCGGGACAGACGTTTTGCTTGGATCAGTGCATGGACCATGTCGTCTGCGCATCACCCTTCAAAAGTGCCACGCTGGCTGAGGCTTTGTATTAGTTTGCGGTCCAAAATTTAAAACCTGAAAAATAATGGCTTGAATCTTGACAGCAAACGACTCTTTTTAAAACGAACAAGCTGGTTGCAATTTTAGCAGGCAAAATTGTCCAAGGAGAAACAAACTGTTCATAAAAATACAAATTGCTTGCTTCGGTACCTGTCTGTCGTCTTTCAAACCAAGCACGCTGACTGCGGTGTTCTATTGGTTCGCAGTTAGACGAGGAATAAAAATAATAATAACTAGATAATAAATAAATAAATTAATTAATTAATAAAATAGTTAATTAATTAATAATATTTAAAAAGAAAATAGCATCAACACGGATATCAAAGTCCAAAGTCTGATACAATGGTCCTAAATATTTGAAGCTATGCACTGTGTTGAGGGATTGGCCTTGGACTTTGATGTTGTTCTTGTTCAGACTGTTCTCTATTTACTGGCATTGATCTTCTATCCATTTCTCATTTGCTGTGCGCATGCCTTTTCGGATGTCATTGTTGATTTTTCGGTAGACAGTCATCAGCTCCCTGTGAGGTGTTCTTTTTTTTTTTTTAATCTCTTTTCGTTTATCACACAGATCCAAAAGTTCAGGTGTGATCCACGGCTTCTTCTTGGGTCGGTGCTTGCCAAGGATCTCAGTGGCGGCATCTGTCACAGCTGAGTTGAAGGTGGTGGTCATGGTGTTGACATCTACGTCACCAGCCCCCAAAATGAGCAGTGGTGCAAATTTCCCTACAATTGTGGCCTGAAATAGTTCTGCCACCTCCGGGTCTTGCAGTTTGTCAAGGTCGAACTTCAGTCTAGTGCACTTTGCTGTATTTACTCTCTTCAAGTGGAGCCGGAAAGACATCATCACGAGATCGTGGTCACTTCCGATGTCTGCTCCTGGAAAAGTGCGTGTCCTGCCAATGTTGATGCTTGATCTGAAGAGTTTCTTGACAATGATGTAGTCTATCTGGTTGTGATGCTCCCCGCCGGGACTGTGCCACTTCCATCGTCTGGAGTTTTTGTGGAGACCAAGCGTGTTTGCCAGTATCAGATTGTTGTATCTGGCAAACTCCAAGAGTCTCAGACCCCTGTCATTTGTCTCGTTGTTGCATTGATCCACATGTGTCTCCCCATTTGTGGAACGCATCTTGTCCAACCTTGGCATTCCAGTCGCATTACACTATGACTATGTCCTTCTTCGGCACTTGGTCAAGGACCGCCTGTAGATTTTCGTAAAAATCCTCCACTTCGCTGTCGTCATAGTCTGATGTTGGGGCATAGGCCTGGATGATGGTGATGTTGAAAGGGGCTGCTCTCAGACGGATGGTAATGAGTCTACTGGAGACTGGGCGGCAACCCATGACAGTGGCTAGAATGTACTTGTGGACCAAGAATCCAACGCCGTGTTCGCGCCTGTCATCTCTACCGCTGAAATAGAGCTTGTGGCCTTTGTCGGTCGTTGTTTCACCTAGGCCTTTCCAGCGCAGTTCACTGATACCTAAAACGTTCCATTTTTCTAATTTTCATTCCGCAGTTAGGGTCCTGACATTCCAGGTTCCTATGATGATGTTGTTTCTCGTGCGGATCTTGCTAAATTGTCCATCAGTAGCATACAGTACTTATCACCTCCGTCCTGGTGGCCAACGGAAGGCGCGGTCCTTGAGCCGGGCGACGACCGATCCGGTATGGAATTAGTGGTTAGTTTTATCATGTAGTGTGTCTTGGGCAAAAAAGACCTGGCGGTGCCCAATCCTCTCCAGGCTGTTGGCCACGGCCGAAATCCACGAATACAGTGTGGCACGCTTTGGCCCTGAGCACGTGGTCGTTGAACCTGTAGTAACGTGAGGTTCCTCCGCCCTGGCCGGTGACTTCTGTGTAGAAGACTTTCGCCCAGTGATGCCGTGCTGACATCACCCCTGTTAGTCGCCTCTTACGACACGTCGGGAAACGTTGGGTCTATTCTATTTAGTGCCCGAACCCACAGGGCCTCGCAAATATCATCCTGCAAGGCACGGTGCAAGGAGGTAGAAGAAGAGGGAGACGGCACAACATTCGAGAATGGACTGCCTTGACACTGAGCGAAGCCATGAGGGTTGCTGAGGACAGAGTAAGATGGAGAACGCTGGTTCAACGATCATCTGTGGTGCCCCAACGACTTTCGAGTTACGGGATAGAATAGTATAGAATAGAGAAAGAAAATAAATCAATAAATAAATAAAATATAGAAAAGTGCATCTGTAGTAAAACACTAATCAATCGGGCACACAGTGTGCGGGTCCTATCCATTGACGGATGAGACAGAAATCTAAAATGTTATCAAAGATGCTAATAAACAAATAAATAAATAAATAAATAAATAAATAAATAAATAAATAAATACGCAAAGGAAATTTGAATTTTGTCTAAAGCTTTGTAGAATGCAGACACTATGTACTAGTTTTCCAAACCGCAAATTGTGGTTTGGGTGTTTTGCATGCCCAGCAGTGTATAGAACTAAACAACTCAGATTTTGAAGAAAGTGTTTGGTGTCACTTTAAGTGCCCTGGTGGCCTTAGCGTTCTACTAGGCTGCATTTACAGAAGCCCCAGCACTTCAGAAGAAAACACTCAAAAATTATTTGAATTACTGAGATCTGATACCATTCAGAAATTTGATAAAGTATGTATTATGGGGGACTTCAATTTCCCATCAGTAAATTGGATACTGGGAACAGGCAGTGCGAAAGACTGCGAATTGGTGGAATGTGTCAGGGATGCTTTCCTGACTCAGATGGTGAGAAATCCTACTCGACGAAGAGAAGGGCAAAAACCGAGTTTAGTGGATCTGATTTTGGTGAACAATGAAGATTTTATTTCAGGGATAGAGCACTATCCTGGACTGGGTAAGAGTGATCATGATGTGTTGTTGTTTAAACTGGAAGGTTTGGACACTGCACCAGAGGAAGGTAAAAGGAATAATTTCAATTTTAAACAAGGTAACTATGATAAGCTCAGGCATACGTTGGCTGAGGTAGACTGGAGTAGTATAAATGATATAACTAGTGTTGAAGAAAGCTGGTTGTTAATTAAAACAAATATTATTGCAGCTATGGAGCAGCATATCCCCAGGACAAAAGTTAATGTACAGATGAAACTGAAACCCGTATGGTTCAGTAAATCCTGCCTAAAGAAAATAAAGAAAAAGTATGACCTTTATAAAAGATGCTTAGTGACCCGTGATGGGTTAGACTACCAGCGATACATTAAGGTGCGAAATAAATGCACAAGAGAGGTGAAAAAAGCTAAAAAGAATTTTGAGAAAAATATTGCAATAAATTGTAAAAATAATCCGAAAGTGTTTTGGAAAAATGTACGATCTAAAACTAAAGCATCTTCGGGTATCAGCCCACTGGTAAAGGAGGATGGAGATATAGCAGGGAGTGATGCTGATAAAGCAGAGGTATTAAATAAGTTTTTCTCTAGTGTTTTTACTCAGGAGGATCTAAATAATTTACCATTTTTAGACCTTGCATCTAGATCTGACAATGTTACTTTAACTGAAGTTCTTATAACTCCGAAAGCAGTTCAGGAGAAGTTGAGCAAGTTAGATCCAAGTAAGGCTTTTGGCCCAGATGGTATACCGTCCAGAGTCTTAAAAGAAGCAAGTAAAGAGTTATCAGTACCACTTTGCCAACTTTTTAATAAGTCCTTAGAGGAGGGAGTTGTACCATTGGACTGGAGAAGAGCCAATGTCACCGCCTTATTTAAAAAAGGCAGTAGAAGTGATGCAGGAAACTATAGACCTGTCAGTTTAACTTGTATTTTATGTAAAGTGCTTGAATCATTTGTCAGAGATGCTATCGTTAACCATATGACTCTTTGCTCTCTGTACACGGAATGCCAGCACGGTTTTCGTAAAGGTAGGTCATGTGTGACGCAACTCTTGCAGGTAATGGAATACTTTACGAAAATGTTTGACAGTGGGCAGAGTTTTGATGTGCTTTACTTGGACTTTCGCAAGGCATTTGACTCTGTACCTCATGCAAGACTTTTAGTTAAACTAAAATCTTACGGGATCACTGGACACGTACTACAATGGATCAAGTGCTTTCTGGAAGGAAGAACCCAGCGTGTCAGAGTTGGGAATTATTTCTCAGGTAACGAGCCAGTTCTGAGTGGTATACCACAAGGCAGTATTTTGGGTCCCATTCTTTTTACAATTTTTATAAACGACTTACCTGACAAAGTATCTAGTAATTGTAGCATTTTTGCAGATAACACTAAACTATATAATGTGACATCTAAGTGCGATAAATTACAAAAAGATAGATAGTCTTCTGAGTTGGTCAGATACCTGGCAATTGCATTTTAATGCATCAAAATGTAACGTACTCCATATGGGTAAGAAACATCCTGGACATGACTATTTGATGACCACAGGTGACGACAGAGTGACGATTGACCATAATAGTGAGGAAAAAGATTTGGGGGTTACTTTTGATACAAACCTAAACTTTGATAAACACATAAACAATGCAATTTCCAAGGCTAATAAAATGCTCGGTATCATACGCCGATCTTTTACTTACTTGGATAGTGATACCTTAACCCGCCTGTATAAATCGCATGTAAGGCCACATCTTGAATATGCGAATGTGATATGGTTTCCGTATCTTAAGAAGCAGTCATCTGCTTTGGAGAGAGTACAAAGAAGAGCGACTCGGATGATTAAATCGCTGAGACAATTGCCATACTCAGAGAGATTGAGAGTTTTGGATTTGCCCTCTCTGAAATTTAGAAGATTGAGAGGTGACCTGATCCAGACTTACAAGATTTTTAATGGGATTGACAACATTGATGCTAACACTTTGTTTCAGTTAAATACTAACTCTAGAACAAGAAACTCACAGGACAATATTCTTATAAACATTGCCGCACAAACAAAAGAAAATACTCATTCTCCTACAGAGTTGCGCCCATATGGAATAAATTGCCAGTTGATACTAAAAGAGCTAACAACCTGAACACTTTTAAAAATCTTCTGGAAAAGGTAATTTCCATACAGAAATCAAAATTTGAGTATGATGACTAATTAGCATACTATCTTTAGTATTCCCCTAACAACCGCAAATGGAACCGGACAAGTAAAAATGCCCAAAATAAAAGGGACATTCACAAAGCCGCGAGGCTTATACAAGTCCCTCCAAACTAAACTAAACTAAACTTCTAATAATACGTAGGCGAAATTTCCACATCCTCTGAGCCTCAATAAACCAATCTCCTTTCAAATGTAAATGGTAACTGCTAAATGTATCATCTTCATCTGACTATTTACCATTGTTATTTAGTACTTCCCGAGCTTTAAGCTTAGCTCTAGAGCTATTGTTTTGGGCTTTAGTGGTCGTCCAGTGATCGGCGTCCGTCCGTGCTGAGGTGGCATTTGCGCACTTTTCTGTGAAACTAATGGACGAATTACTTTAAAACTTGGTATTTAGATACCAAATAGTGAACACTACCTGAAGACAAAAAAAAGGTATGCATAGCAGGTGACGTTATCATGGTGACGTCATAAGTGTTGTTTTTTTCTATTCCTATTTTCTTCCAAATTACTGGGTTATTTGTTTTTGTTTAAATTTTTGTTTGGTGTGGCGGGGGCGAGGGTGCGGGTTGGAGGGAAGGTTAGAGAGGGAGAGAGAGAGAGAGGGAAGGGGGAGGAGAGCCATTCCCATGCGATGGAATGCGTGCGTGCACAGTCTAGACCTCGGTTTCTACTCTGATCGGAAGGAGTAAGAGCGCATAGTCTCGTTTTGTTTGGTTTTTTTATTTTGTTTTTTAAACTTCAGGCTGTTAACGGGGTTTGAACCTCTACCTATACAGGCTCCAATGTTATCTCCTGCCATCGGAGTGCACGGCGTTCACCACTGAGCCAAGCGCTCTCCAGGCGTACATATCATTGCAAAAGAGAGTTCACGACCTGGTCGACTGTTCATGCAACCAGTAAGGGGGTTATGGTAGCGTCATTCGTGTGAAAAAAATAAAACAAATTTGTCGCCTTGAAGAATTTCACGGATATGAAACAGGACGCAAGCTGCCTTTTCTTGTTTCTTGGACGAAGATCAAATTAATTTGATACAGTTTATATGTGCGGCCAGAGTGCAGTTCTCGAATACTCAGCGTGGGTTATCCGTCTTCGTTTATTGGGTCAATGTGACCGTGTTGTTACGACCGGAGCTGGTGACAAGTTTCCACTGAGCAGAAAAACCAGCCAACTGTAATCTGCCTTAAAATATGCATTATCACTTCAATTCAGCAGATTGTTACCTCTGCCCGATCAGATTATTAAGAAGAACGAGGCAAGAATAAAGAAGAGTGGGCCAAGATAGCGGGTGTGGGTGGAGAAAGAGAGCGACAGATTTCAGATTTTAATGCATTTCACGGCCTTGGGCCCATATGCATACCTAGGAACAGAGGGTAAGGTAGGTCATTCCTTCACCAACTCTCGAGCAATGGTATTTTCTCAATACAACAAATTCAAAATAGAATTCAAGCTACGTCCAACACCAAACTGGAGAAAATTCTTGTAAACATAATATAGTGTAGGATACAAAAGGATTAAGCTATAATAATTATTTTAAAAAATTTACGTTAATAATACATATATAAATGACACTAATTATTTCATGATCCCATAAAAACATTGATAACGATAAACTGTATGATACAATAGGGAAAAAACCCAAACAAGTGATGTTATTAATAACTGTATGAAAATGATTTGTTACATGTTTCAGTCTTTATTTGCCATATATTATTTAGGGATTGACGTCGATAGAGCGACAGAGAGAGAGAGAGAGAGAGGGAGAGAGAGAGAGAGAGAGAGAGAGAGAGAGAGAGAGAGAGAGAGAGAGAGAGAGAGAGAGAGAGAGAGAGAGAGAGAGAGAAACTTTTGAAACTTTTTTTGAAACTTTTTTATTAGGGATAAAGATTTTAGACTAATAAGAAGTCTAATCTTCCAATCTGTCCCTTAACAAATTAACATAATAAATAACCTTTAACATTAACTTGGAAATCATAGAAATCACACACACATGCACTCACACACATGCACACACAATCACAACATCTTCTTCATCATTATCTTTAAACAATGTTAGGCAACCACCACCCTTCCTATCCCTCACCCTCATAATAATAATACAAATAATAATCATAACAACAATGATAATAACAATAATAATAACAACAATAATAATAATAATTATAATTAATATTATTATTATCATCATCATTACTATTACTATCATACTACAATGTCATGAAAAACTGTGTTATCATATAAAAAATATCACTTTTATAATTAATTTTGCAGATGTTTGCATAGGTTATTTTTGAAAGAAAATATTGTGGTGCAATGTTTACACTCCAGAGGAAGAGAGTTCCATACAGCAGCTCCATTAAATGATAGGCTATTTTTGTATAAATCAATGCGAGGAAGGGGTAGTTTATAATTATAAAGTCTAAGCCCAAGAACTGGCTTAGTAAAACATATATCAAGATATGCTATAGTAAGAATTACAATTGCCTTAAGAGAAACTAAAGCAATGATTATGATTGGTTTGTGGGTTTGGGATTTTCTATAATTATAATTATTTTTGACAGTCAGATATTATGACGTAACGCAAATGGTATAGGTCCATTTCTAAAGTGAAAACACGGCAGCCGCATCGCAACGCCAAACTGTTAACGGTAGAATAAGACACAACAACATAGGATGCTGTTGTTGTTGTTTTTGTAGTTTGAAACCTGTACCTAATATCTACAACTGTTCATTGCAGTAGACACCGGAGATAACTGAATCATTAAGATGCCCTGTGCTACCCCCTCAACCATTCCTCTCCTTCTCTCTCTCTCTCTCTCTCTCTCTCTCTCTCTCTCCCTCTCTCTCTCTCTCTCTCTCTCCTCTCTTTTGCTCTCCCTCTCATACACACAGTGTGAACTCATATAAACTTTCCATTAAATCCACCATTAAAGGAAATGAAATATTATAAAACCCGGATGATCTTTCATCTGTAGCGCGGTGAGTGGACCACGTTAGGAGATGTTGGCAAAATAAATAGATGCATACATTAATTTAATTGTTTTTATAAATAAAATTAACTGAAATAAATAGATATATAAATAGGATTTGGTGCACTACCGACTGTGGCTTTCCCTTGAAGACCTTTGCGAACTACGTTTAATATTGAAACCTGTGGCCGTGTCGCTGCTTTCGGTGACCCGGCTTGAATGACAGAATCAAGGGACCAGCTGCACTGTCCACGTTTTCAATATCCCACGTCGCTCTTTTTATCTTTTGTTCTTCATGCTGTTGAGCGGATTAGTTCACAAAATCTCAAAAATCAATTTGGAATTTACAACAACAACAACAACTACAAAAATCACCACTTTCCACCTCAACAATACCAACGCCATCTTCAAAGTTGATGTTTGAAGAAACGCTCTCTCTCTCTCTCTCTCTCTCTCTCTCTCTCTCTCTCTCTCTCTCTCTCTCTCTCTCTCTCTCTCTCTCTCGCTCTCTCTCTTTCTCTCTCTCTCACTCTCTCTTTGCAACTCCTCTTTTTCCTCTTCTATTCTATCTATGTACGAATTTTTGTCTACAAGGTAACACGCTTGAATGTATTTGATCAGAAGCAAAGGTAATGATGCAATACGACAGATTGGAATAGACGTTCTAGTAATTCAATACTATCATATCCTATCCCGTAATTTCGAGGTCGTTGGGGCACCACAGATGATCGTTTAACCAGCGTACTCCATCTTTCTCTATACTCAGCAACCATGTTGGTTTCGCTCAGTGTCAAGCCAGTCTATTCTCGGTACCTATAAAGGTCGAAAAGACAACTAAAGACAACTAAAGACAGCTAAAGACGGCTAAAGACAACTAAAGACGGCTAAAGACAACTAAAGACGGCTAAAGACAAGGGCGAAAAGACAACTAAAGACAACTAAAGACAACTAAAGACAGCTAAAGACGGCTAAAGACAACTAAAGACGGCTAAAGACAACTAAAGACGGCTAAAGACAACTAAAGACGGCTAAAGACAAGGGCGAAAAGACAACTAAAGACAACTAAAGACAACTAAAGACTACTAAAGACAACTAAAGACAACTGAAGACGGCTAAAGACACCAGGGGTAGAAATTTTAAAGGGTATACAAGGCTATCCTATCCTATCCTATCCTGTACCGTAACCCGAAGGTCGTAGGGGCACCACAGTTGATCCTTTAACCAGCATACTCCATCTTTCTCTGTCCTCAGCAGCCCTGATGGCTTCGCTCAGTGTCAAACCAGTCCATTCTCGAATGTTGTCCTCCCACCTCTTTTTCGGTAAAAACTAAGGTGCCATTATAAGCTATAGGTTTGGAAATAACAATTTCATTCAGGTTGCCAAAAAAATAGTAGTAATTTAGTAGGAATAAATTGTTGAAGTTGATTGAAGAAGAAGAAGAAGAAGAAGAAGAAGAAGATGATGATGATGATGATGATGATGATGATGATGATGATGATGATTATCTGTCGACGTTGAATTCTATAATTAAAAAAGAAGAAGAAGAAAATGTAGACAGTAGGGAGAGTTTGCAAACCCTACTTCGGAAGGAATACTTCGCCTGTTTGTGACGTCACTCGCAGCGAAGTCACTTCCCACGAAGCGGGCCGCGTGTCAGGTTTGCGCGACGATACGTGGTGGCCTCAAGTTCGCTGAAATAGCCTCCCTTGACGCAATGCGTGTTTTCTCCCTTGCGTGCTTCCTGTCAAAATTTGTGTGATTTCCAGCGAAAAGACATGGAGGAAAAGGTACGTTTTCTAAGATAATTTTGAGTGATAAGTGGCACACTAACATTATTTATATTACAGTATCAGTGTTCCTAGATAACGTAGCTCATTTCCTTATAGATCTTCAGTTACATCATTTTGGATGCTTAAATCTGGATCTGATCTGGATCTACATGTGTCTACTTTTGGTTTCGGTTTTACCTTCCTCCACCTTGCCTCCCCCCTCTCTTAAAACCAAGCCTACTTTTCATTTCTGCTGATCGACAGGCTTTAGCAAGTATGAAGGGAGACTTGCATGTGTCATTCAGGTTAAATGTCCGACATAGAGCTTCAAATTCATCTTTCGGTGGCGATCTTTAAAGTTTGTCAGCCTGTCAGGCTCAGTCAGGACTGCTCTGATGGTGTTTGTGATTTTGTTTGCATGCACTGGTTTGAATACTGTTTTTTCCCATTTGCCTCTAGACTGACAAGAAGAACAAGAGACTGCAGTGGAGTGAAGATATAGACCATGAGCTCATGGGCCAGATCGTCCTCTACAACCCCTGGGCACCAGACCACAGCTGGCCCAGATTTCACCAGCAGATGGCAGACCATCCCAGTCTTGGGCGAGCCACGGTCCCAGACTGGAAGTCGTTTTACGACCGGTGTCACATCCTTCAAGTTCCGGGTCTCCTAGTTTATCCGAGCGCCTTTGCGCATGCGCCAGGTCATGTCGGGACGGCTTTTTCACGAAGTTCTTAGGCGTCATAACCCTAACCCTAACCCAAACTCTAACCCTAAACTCTAACTCTAACCCAAACCCTAACCCTAACCCTTACGAAGACTATGATAGCACTGTGCGCATGCGTCGAATTTTGTAACGCGTCGACCAATCAGAATGCTCCCATTCGCTCCCAGCCCAGCTAAGATACTAGGAACTGTGACGATGTCACACCGGACGAAAACTCTGATCAATAAGAGAAAGGGACAGGTTGAGACAACAGTGAGTTGGTTTAGTTTGTTTTCATGGCTACATTAATATGGGAAAAACTGATAAATAATGAAAAGTTCAGATACATGTGTGAATATATTGTACAATGTACTGCATTAGTCAAGGTAGCATGACTGTTCTCCATTTACAAAGAATTCAAAATAAAATCGAAATAAATGGATTATGTATACCCTTTAAGTACATATATGTGTGTAATGGTTTGGAAAAAAAATCCCAATTCAAATATAATTTTGAGGCCTGAATTATGATTTGTATTTGTTTGTGTGTGTGTGTGTGCGTGTGTGTGGGTGTGTGTGTGTGTGTGTGTGTGTGTGTGTGTGTGTTGTTTTTAAATGATGTTCTTGTTTGGTTGTGTGTGTGTGTTTTTTTGTGTTTTTTTTTTTGGGTGGGTGGGTGGGGGGAGGGGGGGTTGTTGTGTTTACAGTGTCTATTGTCAGTAAGCATATTCAGATATGTCCGTAATTCTGAGGGCATAATTACAATAATGTTGTTTACAGGTCGGGTGTTGAAGATGAGGAGAGTTCAGACTTTCAAAAAGCCGTGGACAATGCCATTGAAATGGCAGAAGGTATGGACGAGCCTCCGGCCAAGAAGAAGAAGGTGGAAAAGGCTGAGATTGACATCCGAGAGGCAGCCATGTCAAGAGATAATCAAGGTATGAGAACATTTTATGGAATAGGTAACGATGCTGAAATTTCAGATCATGACTTGGAACCATTGTGTAGATTGGGGAAAATACTGTACAGTTTCTGTTTTGTCCATTCTTCTGGTCTCAAATGTTGCTAAGGTGAACTGATCTCAACAATTTGGCTGTCAGTGTTATTGCGATTCTCATCATTGTCATCATCATTAGTAACACTGCTATCAGGAATAAAATGTTCCTAGTCAAGATTGTTTTTAGCAACAAACTGTTTTAACGCCATTTTATGGGAAATACTGGTATATCTTACTGATTTATTTTTATTTTATTTTTGTGTGTGTCCTTGGCAGGGACTGTAAAATTCAACTCAGCCAGGAGGCGGAGTCGTGGTGATTCTATCAATGAGGTGTTGCAAGCCATCTCTGAAAGGCAGAGACAGAGAGAGGAGGCAAGGGATAGAGCGAAGGAAGAGGATTGGCTTCAGATGCAAAGAGAGAAAAAAGAGGAACGGCGTGAAAGAGAAGAGGAACGGCGCGAAAGACAGAAAGAGAGAGAAGATGAGAGGATGGCTAGGGAGAAAGAAAAGCAGGAAGAAAGGTGGGCAAGGGAGGAAGAAAGGAGGGAAGAGAAGGAATTAAGGGCAAGAGAGTTAGACTTGAAAGAGAGGGAAATGCGGTTAAAGGAGAGAGAGATGGCGATACGAGAGAACCAAGAGAAAGCAACCTGTAACACCATGCAACTAATGCTGCAGGCTTTGACCAGCTTTGTAAAAACGCAAGGAGGCAAAGATTCGGAATCAAAGTAACTAACGGTACTTCCTTTCCAGTCCCTTTGCAGTATGGGCCAAAAATTGAAATTGTAGCCACTGCACTTGTTGAGTTTGCTTTCCCAAATCAGGTTTTGTTGTCTGCTCAAGAACTGTATGTACCAAAGTTTAATTTTACTGACCTTTTGAAAATGTACACGTTTATTTGTTATTGATATCCCATAACCATTGTGCTCAAAGTATGGGTAAGCTTACAACAGCGTAGTCATTCTTCCTGTTGAATCATATGATATATACTTGTATTGGTATTGTACAAGATGCTTATGACTCATGAGTTCATTGTCTTTAGCAATTGTTGTAAACGGATGTTTTTTAATGGTTGCACTTCCAAGTTAAATTGAAGACTTTCTAGTTTCTTTGTATATATAAATCTCAGATTTGAGTTTTTCTGTGTTCAAGTGCTTTTCCAGTTTCCAAATCAAGACAGTTCTTTCATGCGAGTTTCATGTTCATATAAAGGATGATTTCAACAGCATCTGACAATGAGAGATGTGTTTATGTGTTCATTTATGCTCTTTAGGGGGGAAATTGTGTGAGTTACCAATCGTAGCAGTGATACATGGCTGTAATTTGTGCCATGAACATTTTCCGACATATGGTGGTCTTTAGAGGCAGGTGGTCTTTTCTCACAGGTTGATTATAGAGGTAAAACCTTCTTTTAGTTCCTGACAGGGGGTCGTTTCAGCAGGTTTTACTGTAATTTTCAAAACAAAAGGTGAGAAAAACATGAGAAACTTATGCAAATTCCAGAAATAAAATCAATACTTTATTCATCTACAATAAAAGTCATTGGCATTGCTAATGCCATTCACAGACCTGCCATGCATCCTACGCATTAAATACACACATTATGAGAAATGGTCTGGTATATGGCCGTTAAGAAATAAATACTAACAGAACATGGTGTAATGATAATTATGGTTAAAATTTACATTATGAAATGGGTATTATTATTACATGTACCATTTTGTCATGAAAATGGGCGCCTCGAGCTGTCTGATTAATCTGATCTAATCACACTATCGCACAAATACTACGGCACAAATACTAAATCTAATCACACAACACACTATAAATACTAAATCGAATCACTAAATACTACACACTAAATACTAAATCTAATCACTAAATAGTAAATCTAATCATACTACACTGATCACACTACGGCACAAATACTACGGCACGCCTCGAGCTGTTTGACTACTCTGATCTAATCATACTATGGCACAAATACACAAAAGTAGGACATGGCATCATTCAAAATGCATGTATTCAGTCTTGTAATATTATAAAATAGCCAAGACATGACCATTTCTTTGCAATTTTCTTCATTAAACGCGTGAAATAGCGAACGTAAATAACATTCGTACAACTTGCCTTTCAGGCGAAGAATTCGTAAGGCGCGTTCGTAGAAAGGCGGCGCGCGCTCCTGAAAGTACGTCACACAGCTAAAAATAGGCAGGGAAATCCTTTCCTTACGAAGAAGTATGCGCCTGCAAACTCTCCCTAGTGTTTTATGTCGTGTGTGTACGTGTGTGTGTGTACGTGTGGGTGTGGGTGTGGGTGCGTGTGTGGGTGTTTGTTTGCTTGTGTGTATGTGTGTATATGTGTGTGTATTTTTTTAAAATAATTATTTTGAGTAGGAATATGATTGTTCTTTTTTCTACTCTAGACCTCCTTATTTTTACTCAGTTCACACACACAAAATAAATAAATGAATAAGAACGATGGGGTGCTCAATGTCATTATGATGGCGAAGGGGTGAAAAAACCTTTAAAACAAATATAGCTACACACAAATTCTGAAATATTTGTAAGGTTTACGTGCACTCTAAAGCTCTCTTTGGCCCGCTGCGTTACCGGTTTTGCGTACCAAGTTACCCCTTAAAAAATTCGTCTGCAAACGAGGTAGGCCTATACTAGCTTTGCTTCACAAACAATAGCCTCAGTATCGAATCGGGCATTGCATTTTAATTAAATCCGACTACACAATCACCCAGAACAGCTTTCACTTTGTATCTAAATCAATTATCTTATATAATATACTTGAAAAATATTATTGTTATTTTTTTTTAATCCGTTGTACTTTCTACGCGGCAACACATTTCTGCCATAGCCAATGTCTTTCAAAGTTGGCAGGTGATTTTTGGGCTCTTTAAGTTGTTCGTAGCCTTGTATGTAGGCTTAGCATGGACCCTCACAGCAGATCTCCAACGAAGAATACAAAGCATGGAGATGAGGTGCTACAGAAGACTTCGGGGCATTTCCTATACCCAACACATCACCAACGACGAATTAAGTCCGACAGACCATCACACAAGCCATTGGACAACACGATGACCTGCTCACAGTGGCGAAGAAACGGAAACTCTGATGGTATGGCCACGTCACCAGATCATCAGGCCTTGCGAAGACTATTCTGCAAGGCACAGTGCAAGGAGGTAGAAGACGAGGGAGACCAAAAAAGAGGTGGGAGGACAACATTCGAGAATGGACTGGTTTGACCCTGAGCGAAGCCATTAGGGCTGCTGAGGACAGAGAAAGATGGAGTATGCTGGTTAAAGGATCAACTGTGGTGCCCCTACGACCTTCGGGTTACGGGATAGGATAAGATAGGATAGGATAGCCTTGTATACCCTCTAAAATTTCTACCCCTGGTGTCTTTAGCCGTCTTCAGTTGTCTTTAGTTGTCTTTAGTTGTCTTTTCGCCCTTGTCTTTAGCCGTCTTAAGTTGTCTTTAGCCGTCTTTAGTTGTCTTTAGTAGTCTTTAGCTGTCTTTAGTTGTCTTTAGTTGTCTTTTCGACCTTTATAGGTACCGAGAATGTTGTCCTCCCACCTCTTCTTCTACAATGGCTCCTAAATATTTGAAGCTATGCACTGTGTTGAGGGATTGGCCTTGGACTTTGATGTCCGTGTTGATGCCATTGGTGTTGTTGGTCATCATTTTGGTCTTCTCTGCACTTTTTTCCATTCCATAGGCTCTGGAGGTGGTGTCCAGCCTCAATACAAAAAAATTTAAAGGTATTATAAGTTCATCAGATGCTCGTTCTGCACAAGTTCATTGGCTCACTAGGGTCTACACACCAAAGCTATCATCACATATTTCTCTTTTGATTTCAACAACCTCTTTAACGCACAGACAATCATCCCTCTCATGTCCAATATTGTATCGATGTCAAAGAATTCAATGAGAGCCTTGGTACCAGGATGATCTCCTCCTGATGACTTTGTAATTACGTGTGATGGTGATGATAACGTTGTCGGTGATGTCGTTGTTGAAGAAAAGGGAGGTGATTATGATGATGATGATGATGATAATGATGATTTATATTGGTCATGGTGGGGGTGGTGGTGATGATGACGATGATGATGAGGAGGAGGAGGATGAGGAGGATGATGATAATGATAATGATGATGATGATGATGATGATGATGATGATGATGATGATGAGGAGGAGGAGGAGGAGGATGATAATGATGATGATGATGATGATGATTTTCATATTATAATCTGTGATTTGAGGGATGGAAGGAGGGACGAGAGATAACTAATATTCAAAGGTTATGGCGAACGCAAAAGGATATCAGCGTCATTACTTGAACTTAGAACAACTGCGTAATAATATATTTTGTAGCGTCATTACTTGAACTTCGAACAACTGCGTAATAACATAATTTGTAGCGTCATTACTTGAACTTAGAACAACGTCGTAATAACATAATTTGTAGCGTCATTACTTGAACTTCGAACAACTGCGTAATAACATAATTTGCAGCGTCATCACTTGAACTTGGAACAAGTGCGTCATAACATAATTTGTAGCGTCATTACTTGAACTTAGAACAACTGCGTCATAACATAATTTGTAGCGTCATTACCGAACGCAACAAAGGAAGCGCTGGAAATGTAATATCAGTTTTAAGGCCAGATAATAATGACGGTCAGCAAGATGAGGGATATTATACTGTTATTTGGAATGGATTGTACAAAAGTATTAAAAGCAACAAAGATGTTGTTTACGACCGAAGACGACAAAGAAGTGTGTAGGATGCAAAATGATGATGATGATGATGATGATGATGATGATGATGATGATGATGATGATGATGATGATGATGATGATGATGATGATAAAAAGAAGAATAAGAAGAAGACATCATCTTCAAGAGGAAGGAGGAGAAAAAAGGACGATGAAGAATACGACGACGACAACGACGCCGAAGAAAAAGAAGAAGAAGAAGAAGAAGAAGAAGAAGAAGAAGAAGAATATCGACACAACGGCTAAAATCAATTTTTAAGAAGAATCACATTACAAAGCCCAAAAACTTTGACAAAGAAAAATGTATTTACCAAAGAAGATGCATTTATTAGGGTTATTTATTACTGACCCTTATTGACGTCCACAAAAAAGAACGAGTTTGTCAAAAGAAGAATGTCTTTATTAGTGTGATTTATTTCACACAGGTAATTTCGCGGCAAAAAACGATGGCATCCTACTCCCTAAACTTCAAGAACAAGATGGAGTAACCAGAAAGACCCCCGACAGTACGTCTGAGTAATGATTGTGGTGGTGATAGTGACGTTGTGGCGATGGCGGTGGTGGTAGCGTTGATGGTGGTGATGTTGTGGATATGAAATCTGAGCAACATGGAAGTGTTCAGGTGCGGGTAGGGAGAGAAGGGGAAACAACGTGAGCATCTTTGGTCTTTTGTACCGTTCTGTAGGAATCGGAAAGTGGTTTTTGACAGAAAAGGGTTAGGGCAAGGGTTAGTTGTAGCGCTGCAACTAGCCCTTACCTTAACCCTTTTCTAGAAAGTTGACCTATTTCGTCTCCTATAGGCGACGAAATAGGTCGAATTTTCTTCAAAAATTCTTCGGAAATTCACTGTATTTTCTCCGTCCCGGATAGAGCACTCCTGTGTACTAAAAACACTCCCATGCACTACAACTGCACTCCCATGCACTAAAAGAGCACTCCTGCGTACTTAGAAAAAAGTGGGTGGCTGGAAACTCTGGGTGACTGATACACTCACCCATTTCCTGCATAAAAAGCAAGGTTAGGCACCCGTTTTAAGGCTTATGCCTCCGCACACACACACACCCACACGCATACTTGCAATACATCACAACTGGGTTTATTTAAGAATGTAGGAATCGGAAAGTGATTTTTTGACGGAAAGAACGCAAACTTATTTTAAAAATGTAAGAATCTAATGCAAAATTGGCTCTTTCCGTCTAAAAAGTTGACCTAGTTCGTCTCCTATAGGCGACGAAATAGGTCGAATTTTCTTCAAAATATCTCCGAAAATTGACTGTATTTTCTCTGTCTCGGATAGAGCACTCCTGTGTACTTAAAACACTCTCATGCACTACAACTGCACTCTAATGCACTAAAAGAGCACTCCCGCGCACTTAGAAAAAAGTGGGGTCCTGGAAAAAAGTGGGTTCCAAGCAAATGAACCCATTTGTTACTAAGAAAGACAAGGTCTGCTACCCTTTTGTGCGCTTTTGTGGGTACCCCCCCCCCCCCACACACACACACACTCATTAGAAAAAAATTACCCAAATTGTAAAATTTTAATAGTAAAGACAAGTAAAAGGCTAAGGAGTGGTATATATTTTCTCCCTCAGTTATATATATAGGCTAAGGAGTGGGATATATTTTCTCCCTCAGTTATATATATATAGGCTAAGGAGTGGGATGGGGGGGGGTGAGGGAGTAAAGGAAGAGAGAATATATATATTAGCCTTAGCCTATATATATAACTGAGGGAGAAAATCTTTGACGTTGAGAGACCCCTTCATATAAAGGCAATGAGGGGAACGTAAGGTTAGAGGGGCCGGGTAGCTCAGTTGGTAGAGCGTCTTACTAGTAACCGAAAGGTATCTGGTTCGAATCCCGGATTGGCCAATGTGTGACCATATTATTTTCCCCTTACCATCAACTGGTTCGCTGGTGTCAGAATAATGTGACCAGTAGTCGCCTGTACGCTTAGGTGTCGTGTGACTATAATCTACAGTTACCTAAGGTTAGAAAAGAATACAAGATGGCAAGACATTCAAATGTATTTACAAACATAACTGAAAATCAGCATTTTTGAAAATGTTATTTTTCGTGGGGATATATTGACTCGGCTTTTTATCCTAACGATGGATACATAATTTTTTTTTTAAACCAACAACATGGAATGGATCTTTGACGTAGAGCAAATACATTGGCGCCAAAAGCTGGCAAACTAACCTAAGTGATATTTCCTTGAATTTTGGTCATCATCATCATCATCGTCATCATCATCATCATCAAAATGGTTTCAGTTGTGTTTGAGATTGGGCGTGCAACGTCCCAAATAGTCCCAACTATATTAAAGTCTTTTCAGATATTTTCTAAAAAATACAAAATAGCTGAAAAAAAAAGTATTATGGTTGTTGAGTTACTGAGAAACTTTATCAGACAAACCCGCCTTTAGATCATGATAAAGGTAAATTATAAATAGTACGTCTAGACACGCCAGTGGGTCGTAACAACATGTTCACCGGTAAAAGACAATATGCAATGGAACAGGCTGTCATGGTTTTTGTATGTCCACGCTAATCTGGAAATACTTTGAAATTGGCGAATGGGGGGGTAGAAGAACGAGCCCAATGTCAGTCGATAGGACAGCTGGAAGGCATATCTCAACAACTGCTGAAGGAATGTTGACCAAACGTCGTACCAACGTTATGTAGGTTCGGTGCCTGCCTCCTGTAACATCCTATTTGCTCTAACGCAAAGGTCAAGGTCATTGGAGTCATTTTATTGCTATACGCGTTTTGCGAAGTATCTAAAATACCAAACAAAGCAACAAAACAAACGCAACACAAAAAAGTACAAAACCGGCTACAGCGATTTTGTTGAGTATTGACGTGCAGGTACTTCACATTATGGGCCATCGTTCAGTGGATGTCCGGTTGTCGGTCAATGAGTCAGTCGGTCTGTCCAAAACACACTTTTGGCCTTCTCTTAACAATAACAATGAAAAGTCATCATTTTTACTTTGTGTATACTTGAACAAAGCATAGTCGGTGATCGTTATGTGCACATGTTCAAAGATCAAGGTGATTGTGCTTCATCACGTTATCAACACGTTTGCGCTGTGGCTACACATTGGCTGATAGGATTTTGATAAGTTTTCGCTAGCAGATAGTTCAGACAGTGGCCTATTGTTACGCGTTTTTCTGTTGCTTCCTTTGTGATTACACCCAGTCACAACACCGATAAGACAATCAACACTTTGGAAATGCTTACTTTTTGTCTATAGGTGTGTGTGTGTGTGTGTGTGGAAATACTTTTGAATGGTTTGCCATCTTCTCTTCTTTAGACATCGGCGATAGCGGGTAGGATTCTAAAAAGTGACATTCCACCGCTTCCAAATTGATGAACTTTATTTTCATGTACGTCAGCGTGGGTTGGGGTTATGGTGTGTTGTTGCATTTGCATAAGTGTGTGTGTGTGTGTGTGTGTGTGTTTGTATGCATGGGGAAAGGGGAAGGCTGAAAGTGGTCCCTTAATTGTACCGCGGCATTGTACTACCAAAGAGTATGCGATGACGTAACAAGGTACTTTATAAAGCTATGCGTCATTGATTACGTCAGATAGTTACTTGACGCTTACCTCAGAATCGTCATCGATTACGCATTTAAAAAACTTCGTCTTTTTCTTTTGGGAATACTTTATCCACAGCTTTCTTATTTTAAAATGATCTGCGACAAAGACTATTACCATCAGCTATAACGCAGGAGAATCATATAGAAAAGGATCTAATAATTCAGACGCTTACTCAGACTCCCCGTGCATTTGCCATCAAACTATATAATAAATCTCTTTGGACCGGCCGTAAAACTGGAAATTACGAAGTAAATCTAAACTCCCGATGACGCGCAGGAATTTAAAAAAAAACAACGAAGTAAAAGTAGAAAGACCGCGACACCTTGAACGTTGTGCACTGCTAAAACGTCCCTCCTGATTCTGGAACAACGGGAACCCCGCTGCAGATATCAAAGAAATGATTATAAATCGTGACTCAGGGGAAACCGGAGAACTGAGCGGTAAAACTTTTAACTTAAGGTTCGCTACAGTGAGGTGCACCACACAGACCGCGCTGAAACTGTTATGGCACAGTAAACACATTCCCGAATGCCCACACAGCAAGATTTTAACGTCCAAAATATTCCCAAAGTACATTTAGGCGGTAATATACCTACATAACTCTTATATATCACTTTTCCAGCTCCAGAGGTTCTTAAGACGCTGGCCGAGATAGGGTCTAACTGAAGTCACCGGAGGCACTTTATTTGCATCAAGGTTCCTGTGATTTTTGTATTACCCTATAACAAAAATCTGGATTCACGAAGATCGAAAATTCCCAAAAAAACTACACTAAGACTTTTAAGAGTGTACGTGAGGATGTATTGTGTTTAACTTCTTAAGTTTGTTTCACTTGATTCTAGTTCAAGCTATATTTACCGAAGTCTCGCGACATAAAGCAATGAAAAATCCTCTTTAAAAGCCAGACCGATTTACTATACTAAATCAACGTTTGCATGCATGAGCAAACTGGAACATTTGAAAAGAAAACTTGGGTTAGAAAGAAAAGCACAAAGCCAGAAATTTCCAAAGTGGCACGGAAGACTTATCTGCTCCGCTCTCGGCGTCCCTCTTGACTTCCGGTTTGACGACTTCCGGTTCTCTCCCTTTGCGCCGCGTCATTTCACTTGATGGGCGGTCATCTTTTGGCCGCAAACTTTCCTAACTACTCCTGCCTTGATGGGGGCTGAATGACAGGCGACAGCGTTCTCCTATTTCATCTGGCGTCGCTTACAGAAGAATTACAATATCCAGACCAGTCCGTCCTCTCTCCCCCATCACACAATGGGCGAGCCAAGAAAGATCTAGCCGGATCCGCAGCGTAAACATCCTCTTTAAAGCATCTGACTGCAGGGTTTGGGCGAAAAGGAAGGAAAGTAGCTGGCTGGTTCTCTACAATGCGCTCTATGCACAAAGGCGTGGCGGTCACGTGCTGCGAGAATAACACAGCGTGCTCGAGTTTGAAAATGGTGAACTACTGTGCTGCGTTTGGATGCTCTAACTCCGACGTATGCTAAAACCTTTATGCAAAGAAAAGAACATTTCCTTTCATCGATTTCCACTGAAAGATAAAATATTGATGAACTCTAAACTGAATGTCAGTGACAAATCTCTCTTTAAAAAAAAGCCTGTCCCCTGATAATAATTTGTCTGTAATCATTATTGCACGAATGTGCTATGTTCAAAACATCACAATATCCCAAAATGTCGGTAAATTAAAAATTTGTAAGCAGCTAAAAGAAGCCATGACCGCTTTGTTATTCCCGCGCCACGTGACCATGCCGCCGACTTGTGCATAGAGCCCGTTTGTTTTACGTTTGTCTCGTAACTGGTTCTCTAAAAGTCGTGACTGATGTCACGTAGTATAATAGCAGCGCGTGACAGCATCCTCTGTCATTAGTACTAGCAGTAGCGCAGGCAATTTTCTTTCAGATATTAATCGCTGGTAGAAGCTGCGACGTATACATTCAACGTTCTCCGATCCATTACGCCTTATTTTTCAAAAGTATTTTGTGAAATAAAGATTTCTTGACTTGACTCGACTCTCGACGTTTGGCAACAGATGCCATCCATCCGTAACTGTGCAACCAAACACGCCTGACCTCTTTAGGCAGTCACACACTCCGATCAGACAGACCTACCTCAATGCAGTGCGTTTTCGCTTGTAATTTCGCAGTTTTGTGAGAATCGAAGCGAAGCCATGAGGGTTGCTGAGGACATAGAAAGATGGGGTACGCTGGTTAAACGATCATCTGTGGTGCCTCAACGACCTTCGCGTTACGGGATAGGATAGGATATGATAGGATAGGATAGGATGGGATAGGATAGGTGAGCAGCGATCAATGGTTTGTTCTGCACACCTTCTGTTTTCAAACCACACGTTGTGTTCCAGCTCAAGAGCTGCTCAAGGAGCATATCGATACAGAATCTAAATCAAGCCGCCCGAGGCGCCCGCTTGGACCCTTAGGTGTATCGTGTAGCTGCCTACACAACTGAACATAACTTGGACCCTTAGGTGTATCCTGTAGCTGCCCACACAACTGAACATAACTTGGACCCTTAGGTGTATCCTGTAGCTGCCCACACAACTGAACATAACTTGGACCCTTAGGTGTATCGTGTAGCTGCCCACACAACTGAACATAACTTGGACCTTTAGGTGTATCGTGTAGCCGCCCACACAACTGAACATAACTTGGACCCTTAGGTGTATCCTGTAGCTGCCCACACAACTGAACATAACTTGGACCCTTAGGTGTATCGTGTAGCCGCCCACACAACTGAACATAACTTGGACCCTTAGGCGTATCGTGTAGCTGCCCACACAACTGAACATAACTTGGACCCTTAGGTGTATCCTGTAGCTGCCCACACAACTGAACATAACTTGGACCCTTAGGTGTATCCTGTAGCTGCCCACACCACTGAACATAACTTGGACCCTTAGGTGTATCGTGTAGCTGCCCACACAGCTGAACATAACTTGGACCACCGGAGCCTTGGCCAAAAGTTCGACGATCCCAGCTTTCATAGTCCGCAAACTGGGGCTATTGATATAGGGAATCATACTAATAATAATTCCAAACATTTAGCGCCGCGTTTTTATCTCTTTGTATTTCCAGATCATATCTCAATAAACTAGCCTGGAGTCAGAACGAACCATATGTCGGACTGTCTGTCTGTCTGCCTATCCATCACTCGGTCGCTCCGTTGCACGCGGTATCTTAAGACCTACTGAACGGACTTTGACCAAACTTTATAGGAACATCACCTGAGCTAGTGGCCAGTCTCCTGTGCTAACATATTTGCCCTAACTCCAGGGTCTAAGTCGCTGGTGTTAATTCTTTGTTCAACGTGCATTGCAAAGCTGTGACGGTGCAATCAGCTAACAATATAGTTTGTTTTGTTGCGGTCAACTGGAGAAGGCTTCAGACTTGCATCTACCAGAACAGGAGTTCACTTCTGTGTTGAGGCGTATTTTGTTTTAAATTGCCTATATTTTGTAACAATAATTTTTATTTGTGTGCGTGTTGTTTCACAATGTATTAATTTTAAAGTTGTTTTTATTTTAAATGGAGATGAGGCTTGGCGCTGTTGTGTGTGTGTATGTGTGTGTGTTGTGTTGTGTGTGTGTTTGTACAAAACAATCCATAACTTAAACACTATTTTGGTGTTTAGTTGTTCGGAAATACATTAAAATGGCTTGCCATCTTGCTTTCGTTTGTACACTGTCGTAAAAAACGTGTCTGCTTGTAATTGCGCAAGTGCAATACAAGTTATTGTTCTGTGTCGTTTCTATTGCAATAAACCTTGTCTAGTCTTGTTGTAGTCTATAAAGTTTAACAGTGCATGGAGCAGGTTGGCTGCTCTCATGCCAGCCTCTGCCAGTCTGATCATCGTCAGACAGCTCCTGACACATGCCAAACCGGGTTGCACCCCAAGTTTTGAAGAAAGTGCACACCGTCCTAAAAGACGAACCAAGTTAAGAGGGACAGTGTCAGTACCACAGGAATGTCACGTACACTAAAACAATTTGTGGAGAGAAAGAAGAGGAGTGAGGAGAATTAAGAAATAGAGGAAGCAAAAATGAGGATGAGGGTAGGAATATGTAGGAGGACGAGAATAAGGTGAACATAAAAGAAAGAACATCTCTCTCTCTCTCTCTCTCTCTCTCTCTCTCTCTCTCTCTCTCTCTCTCTCTCTCTCTCTCTCTCTCTCTCTCTCTCTCTCTCTCTCTCTCTCTCTTACCCCTGTTGGGGTGCCGGGGGTTTCAGTATAAATAGTATCCCCACTTTCTGGAAATTTAGCGCTTTAAATTCCCACTGTCGCTGTCTTTCTCCTTTGCTCTTTCTCATTCCTCCTCTGTTCTATCAATCTACTATACTATCTTCTTCTTCGCTAGACCAGTCACCTACCTTTTTTCTTGAAAACTCTGCCGGGACAAGACTCCTTATTTGTGTATGAGGTCTGTCGGATCAGCTTGGGAATATTGGACGCTTTCTGCCAAATGGTCACTAGGGCTTCCTATAATGTTATTATTTAGCAATGTAGGCATTTTATATGTATGTGTTTTGTTGATAATTTATTATGATGTTTGTATTTTGTTTTTGTAAACGGGAGTTCGATAAATTAGAGTACAGCCTCAGCGTCCCCTGCGTGGGATGTCTTTATTGTAAAGTGACTGGCTGGTGGAGAGCTTTCAGTTTTACCACTAGGGTTGTTTCAGCAGATCTTTTATGCGGATCAGGGGTTGTCCGGTCCTGATTTGGCTCGGAAGAGTCCGCTGGACCTAAAGCAATAATCATGTAATGTAATGCTCTCTCTCTCTCTCTCTCTCTCTCTCTCTCTCTCTCTCTCTCTCTCTCTCTCTCTCTCTCTCTCTCTCTCCTGATAAACATACATTCTCTCTCTCACTCTCTCTCTCACATGCGCATGCACACACAAACTCTCCTAATCTCACCCATCCTCTTAACTGCACACAAAGACTGGACGAGGTCATTAGCAGGAAAGTTCCGGCACAAAGCGAAGTGACGAGCCCACTAGAGACCTGTAGCATCATGAGGCAAAGGGGGTCATAACTGCGAGGTAGGACACGAAAAGGCAATAGTGACAACAGCCTATTACTTCTGCCCCAAAGCTTTCTCAACATTGACCGCCAACAGTGTGCATGTAGTGATGGTAGCATGGATTGGACCTCTCTCCCTTTTCACAGTCATATTAATAACAAGCGTGCGAAAGGAGTAAAAGATCAAGGTGTCCCCATCGGTGGTTAGGGAGGGAAGCGTTTGGAACCTCCCTTTTCTGTAGGCCGGCTTAATGAGGGCGGTGCCGATCTCCTCTACCTCGCTGCTTGACCTTTCCCGGTTCTAATCACAGCCAGGTACCCATTTACAGCTGGGTGGACTGGGATGTGCCGTGCGCTGGTTTCAATCTTCTTGTGTCGTTTGGTGGTTGCCTTCCAAGCATGGTTACCCATCCAAGTACTAACCTTTCTCGTAGTGTGTGCCCAACCCACTACATTATTGCGCCACCTAAGAAAAAGGGAGACCACTTGGTTAGTTATTTATTCATTGCTTACAGGGTCCAGCAGACTGCAAAGTGCCGAATCAGGACCACAAAATCAAGACCACAACTTAACTTGGCTGAAAGAGGACTCTCTCCCCACCTCCCACCCCCCTGATCCGCATAAAGGTTCTGCAGAAACATCCCTAGTGGTGACACTGAAGGCACTCCACCAGCCGGTCACTTTACAATAAAGACATCCCACGCAGGGGACGCTGAGACTATACTCTCATTTCTCGAACCCCAGTTTACAAAAAACAGAATAGAATATAAACATCATTATACAATATCAACAAAACACATACATAGAAAATGCCTACATTGCCAAATAATAACATCATAGGAAGCCCTAGTGACCACTTGGCAGAAAGCGTCCAATATTCCCAAACTGATCCAACAGACCTCACACACAAATAAGGAATCTTGTCCCGGAAGAGTTTTCAAGAAAAAACGTAGGTGACTGGTCTAGCGAAGAAGAAGATAGTATAGTAGATTGATAGAACGGAGTAGGAATGAGAAAGAACAAAGGAGAAAGACAACGACAGTGGGAATTTAAAGCATTAAATTTTGCAGAAAGCGGGGATACTATTTATACTGAAACCCCCGGCACCCACAAAGGGGTAGAAGACAACTTGGTGTTTGTCACCGAATAGATCTGTTCACACGGCATCAATGAATGATGGAAGTCCTATAAGCATTATGAGCTAAACTTCATGCGAGGACGAGGTTTAACACCGCCGCTATACATGTAAAGGGTATAGCCGGTATCACTTCGCTAAATAAGTGGGCGTTCAGTTCTTATATAGGTTAATACCCATACTCTGTGCGAATGCTAACCCTAATAACGTCCTCCAATATTTGTATCTCAGTTAGCACTGGACTGCTTCAGTGTGCGCGAGACATAAAACATACTGTGACGTGGGGTTGCTGGGCTCTGCACAATGGACTGCTCTCGTCTTATTCTATGGGGACAGCTAGTGAATCATCCTGTGAATTACCTTAATATATTTAGCAAAAGCTCAAAGGCAGTGGAAACGGGGCTCCCGTGACACATACCATATAATATGAGATATAGGCATAATGCCTTTTATTGTCCCAATGCATGGACAAGTGATTTCCGATTGTGTGGGGGAAACACATTTAAATTTGAAAACAAAACCAGTAAGATTCATGGACTGGCGTAATCCACTCAAACTGCATACTAACATGTGGGGGTGGTTTATTCATTTGGGTGTTATATCATGTGCCCTCCAGCTCCTCGAACGCACAAAGTGAAGTGACCGCCATCTTTGCGTTGATGTTTTTGCCATACCTGATAGAGGGACCCACTGGCCCCAAACCCTGAAAATAGACAAATGATAACATAGCCGTAGACTATTTTATTTATTCGTTCTTATATAGCGCTTTTCCAGCTCAAGAGCTGCTCAAGGCGCTGGCCGATACAGGATCTAACTCAAGCCGCCCGAGACGCCCACACGCAGCCTTTGGGCGCATGGTCTGACGCCCGGACAACTGAGCACAATCCTGGGCAGCCAGGGATGGGGGAGAAGGACCTAGGTGCATGCTGGATGTTTTCTTGTCACCGGCACTCACCCGCCTAGGATATGAGCGTCAGGATCTTTAAAGTCCGTTATGATGGAATGTATGCGACACAGACTAGACCTCGGTTTATACTCTCATCCGAAGGAGTAGGAAAACAGGAGTAAAGTGTCTTTCCCAGGGACACAACACAATGGCCCGGCCAGGGCTCGAACCCGGGACCTTCCGATCCGCAAGCCGAAGCACTACCATTAGACCACAGTGCCTCCTAAGGAGTGCACATAGTTTAGGCGCTTGGAAAAAAAACACCCCAGAGAGAGAGTTCAACTCCATCTGCTGACACTTTAGTTCATTGCGCCCGGCCCGCAGATCGCGGGTATCTGCGAATCTCATATACCCTGCTGAGCGTTTTAACTGAGGGAGCCAAGGGGATTAAGATTTGTGTGTGTGTGTGTGTGTGTGTGTGTGTGTGTGTGTGTGTGTGTGTGTGTGTGGAGGGGGAAGAAATGGGGCCGGGGGCTGGTGGTGATAAAACAAGGTTAGGGTGAAATTTAGAATTAAAAAAACACACAACGCCAATCTCTCATTACGTGTTTGCTTTGTTTCGCCTCCAAACCTAGGCAAACCTAAGAAAGAAAGATATCCTAATCTATCCTGTTGGCAAGACAACTAGTTTATTTCCTTTATTAAAAAAAGCAAATAAAGTTACAAAACAATAAAGAATTTGGCAACAGTTTGGCCAGACTCTTCAGTTAAGAATCAGACAGAGGGGATCAGGATCAATTGGAATGTGTCCTCTGGATAACGTTTCTCAACCACGCGGGCGAAATTCTGTTTGCCTTCTCAGCGGAAACCCTGCAGCCGCAAAGCAGAACCACCAATTAAGGCCGAGGGCTGGGGGAGGGGGCTGGGGGAGGGGGCTGGGGTAGCGGGGCGGGGGGTAAAGCCCTAGTCTTGCAGGGTGTTTTTTAAATTAATTAATTTATTTGTATCCGACACTCCCCCGTGTAAAGCGTGAGCGTTAGGATCTGTAACGTCCATGTGGTGGAATGCATGCGTGCACAGACTAGACCTCTGTTTACACACTTTTCCAGAAGAGTATGTGAACTGCGCTGTTTGAGCGATAGGGTCAAGTTATCGGTACACTGGGCAGTCACCCATCCAAGTGCTAACAGCAGTCGGCATTGCTTAACCGCCGGGAAGTAAACCGCCATTTCCCCCTACTGGGCGGCAGTGCGGGAAGGTTGGCAAAGAAAAGAACAACCTTAAATCGTGCAGGACAGAACATGCTCTGCCGCTCCCTTAAGACGCCATCGTTTTTGCCTTAAATGGGGGTGACGAAAGGCAGTCAGGCGCAAGGCTGGTATGGATTTTGTATTTTAGAACATAACTCAGCTGTCACGGAAAGGATTTCGAAATTCGGGCGTAGTTTTTTCAGCAAAGCTGAGCAGCCGCAGTGTATGATCAACTTTGGGGTAAAGTTAAATCTAAAAGTTATTTGCGCTTGTAATCTTCTTGAAAACCGAAATACACAAAACACGCACACACGAATTTTCGCACGATATGCTATCAAGCACCCCCAATTCAACACACCTATCAACCACACCACTGTCAGAAGAAAGTCTAACCTCCCGAGTTTGGAGATACATCCTGCGGATTATAAATCCCAACTTTCACTTCCGACGTTGCGCCAAAGGCGGCAGAGGTGTATCTGAATGCTACAAGAAGCAGTTGCAGTTGCATTTGCATGAAAGACCAGTTTAGTTTTCTTGTAACTAGATCGCAGTTTTGTACCCTTCTTCATTTTTGGGCAGAAGAACAAGACAGTTCAAAGAAATGAAACCGCAGCTCGAACATAAAAAAGGGCATGAGAGAGAGAGAGAGAGAGAGAGAGAGAGAGAGAGAGAGAGAGAGAGAGAGACAGAGAGAGAGAGAGACAGAGAGAGAGAGAGAGAGAGAGGTAAAAGTAGTACAATATACAAAGGTGTGCACTGAGAACGAACCGGAGTTTCTTGTTTGTTCCGTACGTCCGGACGGTTCCACAGTTACAGATACATGTTCCCCATATTGTTGTCACATTTATCCCAAATTTATATAGCCTAGATAGCCTATATAGGTAGGCGCAGTGGCCGAGTAGTTAGAACGTTGGCTTGCGGATCTGAAGGTCCCGAGTTGAAGCCCAGGCCGGGGCCGGGGCATTGTGTTGTGTCCTTGGGAAAGACACTTTACTCCCGTTTCCCACTCCTTCGGATGAGAGTATAAACCGAGGTCTAGTCTGTGTCGCATGCATGCCATCATAACGGACTTTAAAGATCCTGACGCTCATGTCCTAGACGGGTGAGTGCCGGTGACAAGAACACACCCAGCATGTACCTTGGGTAAAGCGCTTCTCTTGGGGCTGCTGTACTTTCGAAAATGAAAGTGCCCGAATTTCACCTCGGTAATACCGGTCCTGATTTGGCTCGGAAGAGTCCGCTGGACCTAAAGCAACAATAAATCAATCAATCAATCAACCTCGGTGATAATAAAGTTGTTAAAATAAAAAAATAAAAAAAATAAAATAAAATATTACAGAAACATCGTAGACCTACTCCTTAGTATGAGAGTATGAACCAAGGTATAGTCCGTGCACGCAAGCATTCCATCGCACAGACTTTTAAAGATCCTGACGCCCGCGTCCTGGACGTATGACTACATCAATACACCCAGCAAGTGTTAGGTCCATGAGTTAGATCCTGTTGGGGTCAGCGCATTGGTCAGCAGCTGGTGGAAGTCGAAAGCACTATGCCAGACTAATATAGAACACATCACACCAAAACTACAGGAGCCCTTCCATCTGAGTCCAAGAAATAGGTATCCTGAAGTTCAGCAAATTCAACAACAAATTCAGAGACATCAAATTGGACCTGGAAAAACAGCCAGTCGTAAAAAGCCCAGAAAGCATCGAGGGACAAAAGTTACGATTCCCTCAAGCATTTTCGACCTGGCGTTTTATCTACACCACGCACGTTATTGCCTCTTGTTTGCAAGTTCAAATTTAACTTTAAAACTAGACATTGACCCTCGCGGTTTAAGAATCCCATGCGGATCAACCTCGCTCTAACTTGTTGTTCTACGTCCAAAACCTAACTAAAGTGCACTTGCTGGATGTAGATCTAGCAGTTCTCTGTCTCTCTGTCTCTCTTTCTCTCACACCCACACACACAAGTATGTAGAACACCAAAATTGGGTTTCACTAAGGATGTAGGAATCGGAAAGTGTTTTTTGACGAAAAGAACGCAAATTTCTTCTAAAAATGTAACAATCTAATGCAAAATTGGCTCTTTCCGTCTCAAAAGTAAGTTGACCTAGAGCCTCTCCTATAGGCGACGAAATAGGTCGAACTCTCTTGCAAATTTTCCCGAAAATGGACTGGATTTTCTCCGTCCCGGACAGAGCACTCCCTTGTACTTAAAACAATCTCATGCACTACAACTGCACTCCCATGAACTAAAAGAGCACCCCTGTGTACTTAAAAAAAGTGGCTGGCTGGAAAAAAAAGGGGGTGGCTAATACACACACCCATTTCCTGCATAAAAAGCAAAGTCAGTCACCCATTTCAAGGTTTATGTCTCCGCACCTACAGCCACACACCCACACACACACCATATCAAGCAAGCACACATGCACACCTGAGGGGATGATAAGGTGACGAAGGTACAACAATGTTTTTTTTTAACCTAAATCGGGGCAAGGTTTCGCTGCGCAAGGTGTGTTAAACAAACTTAAATCACGGGTTATGATGTTAAGGTGCTGAAAATTAAGGTCCCCTACATCACATTTCAGCGTTACGGATCTTTTTTCAAATTCACAGTGAATGTTGCCCTACCTTAAAAAAAGGATTAAGCCCCAAAATAACTTCTTTTAAAAGTACGATTTTAATACAAATAGGTACATACATTTGTCAGTGTTCCTATTAATAGGATCCAAGTTGATTCTAAAAATAACACTACAGCGAAAGTGTGTATAGTAGACACAGTTGTTTGTGTCTAGATAAATACATTTGTCAATGTGCCTATTAAGAGGATCAAGGTTGATTCTAAATATAACACCGCAGCGAAAGTGTGTATAGTAGACACAGTTGTTTGTTTACGCAATATGGAAGAGGCGTCTAACATTCAAAGCTTTGCGACCGGTGTGAACAACATCAGTGACGTCATGTTCTGAAGCCTAATGGGACAACAAGGCAATTTCGCAAGTATACTCCATGTCTTACAAAATCAACATGCATCCTCGAGTCCCTGGACCTCCAATTTACCAGTGTGCAAATTTGTTTGACACAACTGGCCTGTGCTTGCTTCCCCAACTATATGTATTATCCCTCTTTGTTCACCAATAAATGTCCAACTTCATATAAACCGGAAATGTGTTGTCCCACGGCACCATTCTATGCACAACACTCCTGTCAGCTAGCTTGTTTACCCACTGGAAGTGCGAATTGACAAGAATCCAATAAGATAGGCCAATGGAAATGACGTTAGCATCGACATAACTTTGTCTAAACCAGTGTTGGGTGTAAGCTGAGCTGTACAAACTGTTGTTATAGTTAGGGGTCCACAACGGTATTTCCTTGAACATGCGTTCTAAAACATATGTTTGCGCCGTTGTCTGAATAGCATAATTTCCAATTAACTAAAATGGTCAACACTTTTGCCTCTCGTCTGACAAAATCCTATTCTATCCTATTCTATCCTATCCTATCCCGTAGCTCGAAAGTCGTTGGGGTATCACAGATGATCGTTTAATCAGCGTACTCCATCTTTCTGTCCTCAGCCGTCCTCATGGCTCCACTCAGCGTCAAGCCAGTCAATTCTCGAATGTTGTCTTCCCACCTCTTTTTATGCCTCCCTCTTCTTCTGCCTCATGCATCGTGCCTTGCAGAATGGTCTTTGCAAGGCCTGATGCTCTTACTGACAAATACAGTGTTATTTACCAAAGTGTTCAGCAATGTTCAGTAGGGAGTTAAGTTTCAACCATTCTGTAGTACTTACAAAATCCTGGAACAACTGGCCAAGTGGACCATGTCGTGCAGAGTCTCTGGTGACGACATTGTACACGATTCCTTCGAAGCTAATGCAATCTAATCAACAGATAATAATGATAACCCAATCCATATGTCTGTGACGTCTTTAATGATATCAGCAAATGTATCCAACCACAGGCAAATAAATACGAAATCCCGTTTTAAAGTATTATGTCTTTATTCAACAAAGACAAGACTATGGAAAAAGACAAACTGAATACACACTGAAACACGGACTTCTGGCAATAAAATCTATGGCGGGCAGTACAGAAAGAGAAATAAAGCCGAAAACACAAAAAAAGCACTAAGAGGGATACAAATGAAATAAAAAGATAGATAAGGATAGATCGATAACAATCATAACGAAACACAACACAAACAAAACTCAAAATGTCAGGCAGAGAGACATTACATTACATTACATAATTGTAGCTTTAGGTCCAGCGGATTCTTCCGAGCCAAATCAGGACCGGACAACCCCCAATCCGCATAAAAGATCTGCTGAAACAACCGTAGTGGGAAAACTGAATGCCCTCCACCAGCCAGTCACTTTACAATAAAGACATCCCACGCAGGGGACGCTGAGGCTGCACTCTAATTTATCGAACCCCCGTTTACAAAAACAAAATAGAATACAAACATCATTATAAATTATCAACAAAACATATACATATAAAATGCCTACATTGCTAAATAATAACATCATAGGAAGCCCTAGTGACCACCTGGCAGAAAGCGTCCAATATTCCCAAGCTGATCCAACAGACCTCATACACAAACAAGGAGTCTTGTCCCGGAAGAGTTTTCAAGAAAAAGGGTAGGTGACTGGTCTAGCGAAGAAGAAGATAGTATAGCAGATTGATAGAACAGAGCAGGACTGAGAAAGAGGAAATGAGAAAGACAGCGACAGTGGGAATTTAAAGCACTACATTTCCAGAAAGTGGGGATACTATTTATACTGAAACCCCCGGCACCCCAACGGGGGTGGCATAGAGACAAGGTACGGAAGTATTCACCATGGACAAACAACTGCAAGGCAAATTCTGTATTTTGAGATTGAGAAAACCTCTACTAGATTCACAGGGGAGGAGAAAGTTGCATGGTATGGTCACCTCACGCGGCATGACACCTTTGCAAAAAAAAACATTATGCAAGGAACATTGGAATAAGCAGGTGCAGAGGAAGGCAAAGAAAGAACTGGACAGATGATGCCAAAACAAGGAAGGCGCTGGACATGTCAATCCTCCTGACTACAGCAACAGACAGACTGAAGTGACCAAAACTCTCTGAGACAGCATCTCTCAGTCTTCCTAACTGCCTCACAGACTGGGGGATTAGATAGATAAATAGATAGACAGATAGATAGATAGATAGATAGATAGATAGATAGATAGATAGATAGATAGATAGATATATAGATAGATAGATAGATAGATAGATAGATAGGTAGGCAGGTAGGTAGGCAGATAGATAGATAGATAGATAGATAGATAGATAGATAGATAGATAGATAGATAGATAGATAGATAGATAGATGGATAGATGGATGGATGGATGGATGGATGGATAGATGGATAGATGGATAGATAGATAGATAGATAGATAGATAGATAGATAGATAGATAGATAGATAGATAGATAGATAGATAGATAGATAGATAGATAGATAGATAGATAGATAGATAGATAGATGCATACATACATACACACATACATACATACATAGATTCATTCACAGGAGTTCGACCTATGCCGGTGCACACATTGAAGTAAAACTGACCTTTTAGGTGAAGGTAGCGAGTCCATTTAGTAGATAAAATGTCGTACAATCTAGAGGTACAGCTCTTCAAAGGCCGATATCAGTCAGTCACCAGATGAGATTGGGCTGCAAGGTAGAAACGAAGTCCTCAAGTCTACCCACACACTGTTGACACCACGCAGTAATAATAATAATGGACATTTATATAGCGCTATTACTTGTCTTTTTATAGACAAGCGCATAGCGCTTTACATGAAAGGAAAGAAACAAACATGAAACAACTTACAATATTGCATTAGAAATTATACAATGAGAAAAAATAAAATAAAATAAAACCAAACACACAACATCAAACAAAATACATAAAGTTAACTTTCTGCAAACAAGTCATCACAATCACAGCAAATCCACAAGCATAGCCAAAAGCAGAACAAATATGAGCTGCGGCTAGGGTCTATAGAATGAAGGATTTAGTCAGGATAGTAGAGTTTGAAGAGGTGAGATTTTAGAGCTTTCTTGAATGAGGGTGTGGTCTGCTTGTGTCTGATGTTGGCTGGAAGAGTGTTCCATTGTCTGGGTGCACAATAGGTGAATGCCCGTTCTCCGTACATTTTGGTGTTGGTTTTTTGAATGCAGAGTGTGCGAGAGTCAGAAGAAGAGCGAAGAGTGCGAGAAGGGACATAGACTGACAGCAGATCTGACAGTACACCACTACACAGTGGATAATATAATAGGCCTAATCCGTTTCCGCTCTCCTTGAAGCGATAGAGAGAGAGAGAGAGAGAGAGAGAGAGAGAGAGAGAGAGAGAGAGAGAGAGAGAGAGAGAGAGAGAGAGAGAGAGAGAGAGAGAGAGAGAGAGAGAGAGAGAGAGAGAGAGAGAATAAAACTGGTACCTTAAAAGGCTGCGATTAGATAAAACGGCTTGAAGAATGTCAATAAAACTTGGCCTTTCGGAAACAAAACTTCAGTGGGCTGACGGGTAAAAGATTTGCAGGTTTAAAATAAAACAAATATTTTACTAGTTTTTCTGGAACGGTTTGAGGATAATCTGGACTAACAGAAGTCGCCAGGGTATTCTTATCTTTTTTTTCGATGACTACTGCCTTCATTGTAGAGAAGATTCTATAGTCGTGTGGGTGTTTCACGTTGGCAGCCGTCCTGAATGGAAGGAAGGTGGCATGCCTTGGAATACAGTGTAGGCCACCTCCGACACAGTTCCAACTATTCACACATTTCCTGTGCACCGCCTGTGGCTAGACCTTCGGTATACTACTAAACATGTATCATTCATGGGGAGAGTAAATTGAATTTCGTGACGGCTTGTCACAGCAAATGAATCCATATAGAAAGATGGTGTAGAGATAGGTGTAGTCTATTCACAAATATGGTAAAAAGAGTTACGACTATTTGTAGTTCCGTTGGGCATTTCCAGTCGACTTGTGTGCCACATACGCAAACACACACACACACGCACATACACACACATACACACACAACGCAACACATACTCCCAATCTCCCGCCCCGTAGGCACTCGCTATCTCCACACGCACACACGCCCACCCGCATCCCCCCTCCACACACACCATCATCATCACACATGCACGCCCACAAACTCAAAAGCACGCGCGCGCACACACTCACGCACATACACACCACCATAACAATCATTTGGTGAAGATTGCTGATTGCGGGTCCAGCTGGATGAAGCGTACTAGGAGCGTTGATCGTGGTTTCCAGTCATAATTCCAGAGAGAAGACTGCTGTCAGAAACATCTTCTTGGAGGATTTGAACCCGTGCCATTGACACAGAAGACGCTATCCTATCCTATCCCGTAACTCGAAACTCGTTGGGGCACCACAGATGATCGTTTAACCAGCGTACTCCATCTTTCTCTGTTCTCAGCTACCTTCATGGCTTCGTTCAGTGTCAAGCCAGTCCATTCCGGAATATTGACCTCCCACGTCATTTTCTGTCTCCATCTTCTTTTGCCTCCTTTCGCCGTGCCTTTCAAGATAGCCGTTGCAAGGCCTGATGCTCTGGTGACGCGGCCATACCATCGGAGCTTCCGTTTCTTCACCACTGTGAGCAGGTCATCGTGTTGTCCAATGGCTTGTGTAATGGTCTGTTGGACTTCGTCGTCGGTGACTTGCTGGGTATAAGAAATGCCCAAAAGTCTTCTGTAGCACCACATCTCCGGCTCCATGCTTTGTTTTCTTCGTTGTAGATCTGCTGTAAGCGTCCATGTTTCGCAAGCTTATAGGATGATGAAGGTGACAAGGGAGCGCAGCAGCCTTACCTTGGAGTGTAGACTGAAGCTGACAGAATACGCATGTCTTATCAAAACGGAGATCGGGTGGAAGCGGGACGAAGAGGTCGGAACGGATCCTAAACAGGAGACATCCTAGAACTCGGTGGGAATTCCTATCTACGATAAAGTGGATTATGAAATGGCCTGTAATCCAAACTTCCCTGTGACATATAATAATAATAATAATAATAATAATAATAATAATAATAATAATAATAATAATAATAATAATAATAATAAATATTATTAATATAATAATAATAATAATAATAATAATAATAATAATAATAATAATAATAATAATAATAATAATAATAATAATAATAATAATAATAAATATTATTAATATAATAATAATAATAATAATAATAATAATAATAATAATAATAATAATAATAATAATAATAATAATAATAATAATGTTAAAAAAATAATAATAATGAAAAAATTTCATTAATTCCTGATTTTGATCTTGAAGTATGTTCCACAGGAAAAGCAGATAAGATAAGATAAGATAAGATAAGATAAGATAAGATAAGATAAGATAAGATAAGATAAGATAAGATAAGATAAGATAAGATAAGAGTACTTTAATATCTCAAATGACGAAAACTGTATGTGTTTAGCAGGACAAGATTATAAACACTTCAAACCAAAGGACAAAGCGTTAACACATGCATGCAAAGACATTATGTATGCGTTATACATATTCATTCGTCAATTCGTCAAATTCCTCGTAAACTGCGCACTGCTGCAAGCCTGCAGAAGACAAAGACGTTCCATCACCGGAGAAAACAAGACGGAAGACAGGGACAATATCACCCACGTCAGGAACCTGATGGATCTCCAATAAAGGAGGATAAAACAGGTTTGGAGTCAAGGTGAAGGTCAAGTCGAGCATCAGCCATAGTAACTGGCGAGGGAGGGAGCGAGAGAGAGAGAGAGAGAGAGAGAGAGAGAGAGAGAGAAAGGGAGGGAGAGAGAGAGAGAGAGAGAGAGAGAGAGAGAGAGAGAGAGAGAGAGAGAGAGAGAGAGAGAGAGAGAGAGAGAGAGGAGATCCTTTTTGTTTGATTAAGTCAAGGTAAGATTTTCAGAGTTGCTGCAGCGGGCGGCTTGTGTTAGATCCTGTATCGTCCAGCGCCTTAGGCTGCATTTCAGCGGGAAAAGCGCTATACAAATAGGGAATTTAAAATAGTTTGCAGTGCATTTTTTACTGCCACAATAGTGATCAAGTTTACAGGTAAAAGGGTATTGCTAGCTGTTGTAGACCAAGACATAGTTGAGCTACTGTTTCCCAGAAATATCGAAGAAAGTAGTTTTAGGAAAGGCGAAAAGGTTAAGCCAGGGGTAAAGGTCAATGGTAACAAGATCCACGGATACTTGAAAATGCAATCCAACTCCTCTAGCGGACCATCGATCATCGATAATCGTTGCCATCAAGTAACTCTTTCCCTCCAACGGACACCCCAAGGAATAAAGATAGCTTTAGCTGCGCGGATAAACTGACTCGCAGACTTTCAGCAAAGGTCTTCACTCTTATCTAAAATGGTCGTATCCAACCGTTCTTTCTCTCTATTTCTTTCATTCCTCCCTCCCTCCTCCCTCAATAAGGACAAATCAATAAATAAACAAATAAATAAACAAATAATAATAATAATAATAATAATAATAATAATAATAATAATAATAATAATAATAATAATAATAATAATAATAATAATAATAATAATAATAATAATAATAATAATGTATTGTTCTTCTTCTTCTTCTTCTTCTTCTTCTTCTTCTTCTTCTTCTTCTTCTTCTTCTTATTATTATTATTATTATTATTATTATTATTATTATTATTATTATTATTATTATTATAAATGACATAAAATGAAGTAAAAGAATAATATAACAAAACACAAATAAACAAATTAAATAAATTTTAAAAAAAGGATTGATAAATACTAAAAAAATATTCAAAAAAAATTGGATTAGGAGTACGTTATGGAAACACCGCTAGTTTGTAAACTTTCATTATCTGCAGAATGCATCAAAGTATAAGACAGAAAAACAAAGTGCTGTTTTTCAGGAAGCAAGGCGAAATTGTCTGTCAGCTCGTCTATTTCCCTCTCACAAGTTTGACGTTTGGGAGTGCGAGGTTTGTTGCACCAATCGTCTATTTCTTCTTCTTCTTCTTCTTCTTCTTCTTCTTCTTCTTCTTCTTCTTCTTCTTCTTCTTCTTCTGCTTCTTAATTTCTACTTCTTATTCTTTCTCTACTTCTTCTTCTACTTCTTCTTCTGCTTCTTCTTCTGCTTCTTTTTGTACTACTTCTTCTTTCTCTTCTTCTTCTTCTTCTTCTTCTTCTTCTTCTTCTTCTTCTTCTTCTTCTTCTTCTTCTTCTTCTTCTTCTTCTTCTTCTTCTGCTTCTTTTTGTACTACTTCTTCTTTCTCTACTACTACTTCTTCTTCTTCTTCTTATTTTTCTTCTTCTTCTGCTTCTTATTTTCTACTACTTATTCTTTCTCTACTTCTTCTTCTGCTTCTTTTTCTACTACTTCTTCTGTCTCTACTTCTTTTTCTGCTTATTTTTCTACTACTTCTTCTTCTTCTTCTTCTTCTTCTTCTTCTTCTTCTTTGCTTCCTTCCTTCCTTCCCCCCTTTCTATCTCTCTCCTCCCTCTCTTCTCTCTTCTAGCGACCTCCGGTTTGAGAAAGGATTTTTGCTTTATTTGCTTAATAGTTATTGTTAAAGCCTCAAGGGCAAGATGTCACAGAACAGTACTCGACGCTTTCTCTTTACCCTTGCAAAATACAATTGTGTTTTATCTTACGCTCTCTCTCTTTCTCTCTCTCTCTCCCTCTCTCTCTATTTCTCTCTCTCTCTCTCTCTCTCTCTCTCTCTCTCTCTCTCTCTCTCTCTCTCTCTCTCTCTCTCTCTCTCTTGTTTTAAGAATAGGTCGTACATGAGTGCATATGTGTCACTGTGCGTGTTTGTGTAAGCACATGTCTTGCTTGTATTGTTACATTAGGATGTTGCTGTAATAAGTTAGTTTGTTATGGTAATGGATTTTATTACAAGCCCCGAGGGCAAGGCGTAAGAAAACACCCAGCACTTACACTTTTACTCTTGTTAAATACCACTGTTATTTTTTTCTTCTCTCTCTGTCTTTCCCTCCCTCCCTCCCTCCCTCCCTCCCTCAAGCGGAGGTGTGTTTGTGCGGAAGCGAGTGATAGAACGAGTGTTTTGTGGACTGCAGACTGAAAGCCTTTTTCGTACACATACTGTATCTGGACTCTTGTCTCATCATCATCAAAGACCATTCTGCAAGGCACAGTGCAAGGAGGTAGAAGAAGAGGGAGACCGAAAAAGAGGTGGGAGGACAAAATTCGAGAATTGACTGGTTTGACACTGAGCGAAGCCATCAGGGCTGCTGAGGACAGAGAAAGATGGAGTATTGCTGGTTAAACGATCATCTGTGGTGCCCCTACGACCTCCGAGTTACGGGACAGGATAGGTTAGGATAGGACTCTTGTCTACTTTTACTCCCAGATCCATCCACTTCCACGAAATCCAGATACACACACGCGCGCACACGCACACAGACACAGACACAGACACACACACTCTCTCTCTCTTTCTCTTTCTCTTTCTCTCTCTTTCTCTCTCTCTCTCTCTCTCTCTCTCTCTCTCTCTCTCTCTCTCTCTCTCTCTTTCTTTCTCTTTCTCTCTCTCTCTTTCTCTCTCTCTTTCTTTCTCTCTCTCTCTCTCTCTCTCTCTCTCTTTCTCTCTCTCTCTCTCTCTCTCTCTCTCTCTCTCTCTCTCTCTCTCTCTCTCTCTCTCTCTCTCTCACCATCGCCCCTTCATTTGTCTTCTGTCTTAGCAAGGGAGATAAACATTGGTTTTTCACCTCGACTTGCTGTCAACCTGTATGTTGGTAAAAGGGAAAGGAGCCTAGCTGTTTGTCTGCCCATTGCAAGAAGGAAATAACAATAATAACGAGACATCGCTGTCGATCCCACGCCGCAGGGCGTGTCTAAATCGATCATCAATGTTGCGCAATTTCGCTTTTGTCTCTTTCCATCATTGTCACGGAGACCATCGTGATAAACATCACACAGGCTTGCACGGTACGGGCACACGATCACCAAAAAAGAAGAAAAAAGTTGTCTAAGTCAAAAGGGAAGAAAACAAACAAAAAAATACATGTCACTTCCGAAAAGACTGAGATTTGTTTTCTGGCCGGCGAGAGCGAAAGTTGGTGGATTGGTTGCGCTTGAGCTAATTGCTGCTGCTATTCCTTCGTAGGATGGACTCCTGGTACCTTTGAACTTCGTGGGACGGTTAATCCTTGACAGCAAACTAGAAAAATTTCTCCAAAGGCTTATTTCTCTCAAATCACTTAACACCTCCCCTTCCCCTTAATTCCAGCCCCCACCCTCACTGTCTCAACTGTACACACACCACACCATGAAAACTCCATAACAACCTGTAATACATATCTAAAGAATAACAATTTTGTTTTTAAACTTGAAATTCTTTGCGCGATTTCACAATGTTACCTTGTTAAAAGGCCATAACTTTCTTAACGTTGTTTTAACTAACGGGTCGTGAGAATGAAGGCCTTACAGAAAGAGAGACAGAGAGAGAGAGAGAGAGAGAGAGAGAGAGAGAGAGAGAGAGAGAGAGAGAGAGAGAGAGGGGGGGGGGGGGGGGGGTAGGTTCCATCAAGTTCCAGACTGGAATAAAATAAACCTAATTTCATGCTCCTCTTGATTTGACAGTTTTTATTGTATGAATCGTCTGTACGGCAATTTGCTGTTTGAATCACAGTCTATACAAATAAATAGCAAGTCTATAGAAAAAAGAAGGAGGTGAAGAAGAAGAAGAAGAAGAAGAAGAAGAAGAAGAAGAAGAAGAAGAAGAAGAAGAAGAAGAAGAAGAAGAAAAAGTAGTAGTAGTAGTAGTAGTAGTAGTAGTAGTAGTAGTAGTAGTAGTAGTAGTAGTAGTAGTAGTAGTAGTAGTAGAAAAAAGAAGAAGAAGAACCAAGATGACAAGTCATTTAAACGAATTTCCAGACACCGGAGGGGTACTGAAGGATGGCTTGAAAAAGCTATATTATAGTACAGTAAACGTGTATTATAGTACAGTATAGTAAACCTGTATTATAGTATAGTAAACCTGTATTATAGTATAGTGGGGGGCTTCCGGTTCCGGTCCCATCATGTCAACAACGGCCTAAATGTAGCTGCCAATTTCATTTGTGGAAACCGGGGAAATCAGCTAGATTTTCACCATGACGGTGCGAAGAACATTAAGGCGAAGAAAGCGAATAGCAAAAGATGAAGAAGAAATGATGACAGAAGAGGAGGTGAGGCAGGAAAAAGAGATGGGGCCGGCAACAGTGACTGCGGTCACAGAGGTCACTCCTGACCACGGCTGCAGTAGTTGCCACAATCAACTTCTTCAAGTAAGTGAGCTCCAATTAGTCATCCACAAAATGCAAACGGAAATCAAAGAGCTGCACGTGTTGATTAGCGATCAATCGAGTTTGATCAAACAACTCATCGACAAAATAGATCGTAAATCGGCATCCGCAGTGGAGGGTGGCGAGCAGACGACTCCGCTGCGATCGACCATTCCAAAAGTCTCATATGCGACCGTAGTGAAGTCAAAATCACTTACTGTAGATGATAGGCCAAAAATCTCTAAAAGCTATCCTTCACCGTCGCAAGTCATCTCTGCAGGCAATCAAAATAAAAAGAAGAAAGAAGTAAAACATTACCAATATGACGAAAATGATGACGTCAATACAAAACATGACGAAGTTGCTTTGGAACGAGACTGTGTCATTCTACATGATTCTATACTGGGAGGAGTGCAAGAAGAGAGATTGGCGATGTCTTACAAGTTTTCAGTTTGCAAGAAGTTTGCTCCCACCATCAGTGACATTGTTCCTACGTTCATTGCTACCCAAGATGAGCTTGTTGTTCCACCGAAAGTCGTCCTGTTCCATTGTGGGGTGAACAATCTAAAGAAGCAGGACCCGCGCTCCGCCAGCAAGCAGTTTGTTGAGGCCGTCCACACTGTGGCTGCGCGTAGCCCCACGTCGAAGCTTGTTGTTAGCCAGCTGGCTCCTGTCCTTATCCCATCACTCCAGAAGAAGCGTGATTTGTTTAACGCGATGGTGCTCACGGAGTTGGCTGACAACGACAAGATCGTCTTCATCAGCCATGACAACTTGCCACCCTTTGGTCTTCGCTACGATCGCCTCCATCCCACCAGACGAGGCAGCAGTACCCTGGCTGGAAACATCGGTCGCAACGTCGGCAGACTGCTGTGGGAGAAGCCACGGAAAGCTGCGCGCAACTACCGTCATGCAGCCAACCCTCCTGGTTATTATGACTGGAGGGGTAACTTCTACCCACACTCTCCAATACAGTTTCCTACCATGTGGTACTGAGCGTGCTGGAGATCTACTTCTTTTCAGTCTCCATTAGCGTAGCACTAACAAAAAGAGCTAAAAGTTTGATGACTCTTTTTCTAGATCCAAGTTATAGTTATAGTTAATTTTCCATGTTTTTAGTTTTTGTAGTATGAAAAGTGAAAAACTTTCAGTATTTCAGTGGAACTGTCGCTCGCTAGTTACTAACTTACATTATTTGGAACAATATTTGACTGAAACAGACCACCATGTTCTAGCCTTACAGTCATTAAATGTTAACAAACGCAAGCTACCAAAACTGAAGGGGTATTATTATCCCCCCATAATCAACACAAACAGTGATAAAGTCCAGGCTGCAATTTACATTCGTCATGACTTGGATTATGATTTATTGAGTCCTACCAGTATAAACGATTGTGATAGCTATTGCGCATGTGCGAAAATCAAGATAAATAGTCAGTTGTGTGTAAACATTTTCTCTGTTTATTATCCTAAGGGAACAGATCATGCAAACCTTGACTGGATGCAATCTTTTAATGTGTCAGAATCCAGTATTTTTTGTGGAGATTTTAATACCCACTCGTCTCTTTGGGATGATAACTGTTACTTTTCCAAAAACCGTCTAAGTGAAAATATTGTTAACTCTGACCTTTTATTACTTAACGATGGAAGAATCACTCGCGTGCCAGATGTATCTACACATCAACCATCTGCCATTGATCTATCTTTTACTACTCCTGATCTTTATGCAGACTGTATATGGGAGGTTGAGACGGATACTTTAGGCAGTGATCACCTTCCTATCGTAATCACTTGCAATGATTGTGTTGAAGTGGGCATTGAGCAAGATCCTGTGGCAAAATATCACTATGCTCGGGCTAATTGGGATAACTTTAAAGAAATTTTATTACATACTGATACTTCTTTTACTAAGAAGAACGATATTAATGAAGTGTATAATACTTTTGTTAAGAGTATTCATGACGCAGCTTCTAGGTCTATTCCCAAGAAAAAAACATATACGAAAAAATCCCGAACCGGAAATATTTGGTGGAACGAACAGTGTAAAAATGCAGTAAAAGAGAAAAAGGTAGCATATAAAACATGGTTGAAAAATAGAACAGAACAATCATTTATTGAAATGAAGAAGACAAAAATAAATTGTAACAAAACCATTGCTAGCGAAAAACAAGCATTTTGGTCAAATTATTGTAATTCTGAAATCAATAGTTATCAGGACTCAGCTAAAATGTGGAAAAAGTTGTCAGAAATGAAAAATGGATACAGTCTCCCTAAATGTCCCATAAAGCTAACAAATAATACATTTCCAACATCATTAGAGAAGGCTGATGAATTTGTAAAAGTATTTGCTAATGTAAGTCAGTCGTCTAGTTTGCCTAGTCACATACAACAACAAAGAGAAAATGAAGAAAGTAGTCCTACATTTGAGCCTCCTCTACCCAATAATAGTTTATATTATAATGCCGACATAACGTTTGAAGAAGTTAAACATGTAGTATTTCAATTTGGACGAAAGAATTCAGCGGTAGGATTAGACGGAATCTCGTACAAACTTTTAGCTAATATTCCTGACAATTGGCTCCACATTTTACATGAAATTATAGCAAATAGTTGGGCAAAAGGTACCTTGCCCGAATTCTGGAAAACATCTCTAATTATCCCATTACCAAAATCTGGCAAATCTCGCAGTGTTGTTTCAAGTTATAGGCCTATCGCGTTGACGTCACATGCGTGTAAAATAATGGAGAAAGTTGTATTGGAACGGTTATCACATTATTGCGTCAAACAAAAAATAATTCCTATCAATCAAGCTGGGTTTCAAAAAGGCCGATCGACTGTTGATCATTTAGTTAAGCTAACAACGCATATTAAAAGACAATTTGCAAAGCGTAAAGGAGTTTTAGCAACATTTTTTGATATTACAAGAGCATACGACAGAGTTTGGCATGCAGGTTTACTTTTCAAAATAAAACAAATTGGATTATCTGGACACATGTATAATTTTATAAAAACTTTCTTACAAAATAGATCTATAAAGGTTAAAGTTGGAAATTGTTATTCATCAAGTCATTCGACGAATATGGGTATTCCTCAAGGGGCAATAATATCTCCAATTTTGTTCAACATTTTAATCTATGATTTGCCAAAAGTTTTCAGTAACAGGGTTACTCTTGTTCAATATGCTGATGACATTGCTATATGGATGAATGTTAATCTAAAAAAGAAAACTTCTTTGTATGAAATAAAACACATTACTTTAGTTTATCAAACAGAAATAAATAGTTTAAACAAGTACATGATATCTAATGGCCTAGAATTATCTAAGGAAAAAACTAAAATGATGCTTTTTAGTAACTGTCAAGTACCAAGAAAACTGCCTAAAATATTGATAGAAAATGAAGAAATTGAATATACTGCTGAGATTAAATTTTTAGGTGTATATCTAACAAGGAAGTTAAAATGGACAAGACATATTGAGTATTTAATTCAGAATGCTTTAAAAAGTTATTATTTATTAAAGATCATTAGTACAAAATCTTGGGGTCAAGATATAAAGACACTCGTTCATTTAGCAACTTCACTTGTCAGATCTAAATTAATGTACGGGCAGGAAGCATATTTTTCAGCTCCGAAGAGTTATTTAAATAAGTTGAAAAGTCTAGATAGCAAGGCTATAAAATTAGCCCTAGGTGTTCCCGTGCATACAAATACATCTAAAGCTTATATGTTAGCAGGAATTATGCCCCTGGATGAACAGAGAAAGTTGGCTTGTGTTAAATATATCGTAAGAGCACATAATATTTGCAATAGTACTAATGAAGAGTTGTTGTTTAGGTCTGATTTAGAATACCCAAAACGAGCACAAAATGTTAGATTCTTAGAAACGATTTCTACATATACTAAAGACTTAATTGATTCTACGGTAGAGGACATAAAAAGACTTAAGACAGATATTTCTTCACCAATGCCTCCTTGGGAGATGATGAAGGGTAATTTTGATATTCATTATTGCAACACATTCAAAAGTGTTAATAGTAACTTAGTTACAACTGAGGCTCGTGAACACATAGATTCTGTTTATTCTCAACATTTAAAAGTGTATACTGACGGTTCTGTTTTATCATCAGGTGAAACAGGTGCAGCATATGTTATTCCTGATTTAAAAATGAACGAATCATTTTACTTGGGCAAGAATATATCTATATTTACAGCCGAACTGATAGCAATCTTAATGGCACTAAGAAACATATCCAGTCTTCAGATCAGTATTTTTCAAATAGTTATATGTGTTGATTCAATGTCAGTGCTAGAAGCATTACAATCTCAAAATAATAAAAATAGAATAGATTTAATAATAGAAATTAGACATATTATTCACAGCTTAATCATTAATGGCACAAACATCTCTTTCTGCTGGTTACCATCACATTGTGGTTTTTTCTATAATGAATTAGCAGATAAAGGGGCTAAACAAGGTGCTTTACAATTAAATTCTCGATACATTGAAGTTATGAAATCTTCAAAAGAAATTCAAAATGAAATTGAAAATATAATGAAAAGTACTCTTGACTTTAAGAAACAAGATAATCCATTAAATGGTTACTCAAGAGCTGTGCTTACGATGACTAACAGAATTTTGCTCAATGCCATTAAAACTAAGCACTGTAAAGATGTAAAGTGTGTTTGTGATGCATCCATCTCATTACAGCATGTTTTATTTGAATGTGATCAAATTAAGCCTTTACTGCCATATGAATTGCAAGGGAAGGTCAGTTTCAGTGATGTAGATTTTCAACTCGGAATCAAACTGTCCAAAGTATTGCTGGACTCTCCTGTTGGTAATCTAATCTAACAATTTTTTTTTTCTTTTTATTTATTATTTTTATTTTTTTATTATTTTTTTTTTTAAATGTCTTATCAGCTTGCTGGAAAAGACAATAAACAAACAGAACAGAACAGTATAGTATAGTAAACCTGTATTATAGTACAGTATAGTAAACCTGTATTATAGTATAGTAAACCTGTATTATAGTATAGTAAACCTGTATTGTAGTATACTAAACCTGTATTATAGTATACTAAACCTGTATTATAGTATACTTAACTTGTATTATAGTATACTAAATCTCAACAAGGTCGCTTCATCCGTTGTTGAGATATTTCCCACGACTATTTCCAAGAGTGTCCAGATAAATCTGGAATATATCGAGTACATACACACACACACACGCACACACACACATACACACCCACACACACACGCACACAAACACATACACATGCTCGCGCGCTGATGAATTTCGGTCCAACAATTTGTCGTTGAATCTCAATCTATAGAAAGCACATTGCTGTTGCATGTGAAAAAAATCAAACACCACCTCTATTCTTTCGCTGTTTGTCTGTCTCTGTTTGTCTGTCTGTCACTCTCTCCCTCCCCCTCTTCTCCTCACCCCCCCCCCCCACCGCATCCCCCTTCCACCCTCCCCCCCCCCCCTCCCCCACCGACTATACTTCTCTATTCCCCACTCTCAGATCGCCTCCTCTGCGCCTCACCCTCTTCCCCCAACCCATGCGCGAGTTAGCGACGTAGCGAAAGTTTCATTTGATTGCTACGTTCAATCCCGGTCCTGATTTGGCTTGGAAGAGTCCGCTGGACCTAAAGCAACAATAAATCAATCAATCATGCTACGTTCAATCAGCTTGTAGCCCGCCATAGCGAAGAACCCTTCTTTCAGTCAGGCTGTCCACTGAAATATCCTTCAGCCCACGTCTCTCTCTTTTCTCCGTTTTTCAGTTTCCCTCATTCTTTCCTTCTTTCCACATGTTTTTTTTTCTCTCTCCAAAAGACCGGTCCAGAGAAAATGCTAGGCAATAACGGCAGTGCAGTCTAAAACGTGGGCACATAGTCTTAATCCAGAAACTTCCGAGGTGGAGATGAAAATGATCTGGAGGTAAAACAATGAAGTATATAATACACGCTGGGATAGGGCATTTTGCTGATCTATTCATAGCAGGGAAACAAGTCAAGGGAGGTAATGGTGCGGTCTGACGGGAAGTGAAACCGAAGCAAAACAGCCAGTAAAACACGCAACATCGTAGTTTTGACTATGTTTATCGTGTGACTAGACCTAAAGCATAACAGCAGCAAAAGCGCCAAAGTGAAGCAAAGCCGATGCTTTCAGTGTTTGAGCGTGCTCTAAAATTGTGGGTTGTATTCTCGCTGAAGCATTTGATTGCCAGCCAATCAGAAGAGCCGACGTACGAAAACGAGGTTGTTATCATTTCAGCGATCATGGCGGCATCAAAAGCTACTTGGCCATTAGCAAATCTGAAACAAGACGACACGTTTATTCTCACCGATGTAATTCAAATCCAAGAGACATTATGGAATGTTAGAAGTCAAAATTACAGAAACCAAACCCTGAAAAAGGCCTCATACGCGTAAAGGGAGGTAACTGATTTACAACTGATTGCGCATTGCTTCCACGCAGACTGCTTATGCAAAACTTCTCATCGTGTGACTAGTTCACAAAGCAAAGCATTATAAACGCACTTATTTTTAGATGCTTCTAGAAGCAGATGCTTTGTTTTGTTTACCGCTTTGCTTCTGTTTCACTTCACGTCAAACCGCACCTTAATACACAGCAGATTAACCGGTCCCCTATTACACTGTTTCGCTACAGCGCTTCGACAGCATGGGTACCCACTGAGGCATAAAACCATTCCACGAACATTAAATATTGTATTTGTACATGTTTTGTGTCTAACATTGGCCACAAAGACGAGGACAGAGAAAGATGGAGTACGATGGTTAAGCGATCATCTGTGGTGCCCCAACGACCTCAGAGTTACGGGATAGGATGGGATAGGATAGGATAGACTTAAACACTTATTTGGGAGCTTGCGCCTCAATAGTGGGGATTAATATACTCTTCTATGAGCTTACTAACTAGTGTTAAGTCTTGGGGAAACAAAATTAACCTCAGGCTTATTATCTGCTACACATAGACTAGCAAAAACCACATCTATTTCTTCATTATTTTAATTAATTCATGCTATAGTAACTCTTTTTCATGACCATCACCCTCCACGCCCCCACTGCTACATTCATCCCATCCTCGATCATAGTTTCAATGAAGTACAACACAATAAACGCATGATGGGTATTAAATGTACTTTGAACGCCGAGACATGACCTACATGACCCAGCAGTTTGGCTACAAAACTGTTTAAAATTAAAGTACTAGCGCTGAAGCCTACGCAGTGCCAGAAAACACAGTCTTGGAATGAAGTGTAGATTACTCCCGGCGCCTTCCCTCGGGGTCTGTAAACACGGATTGCAAACTGAACCGATTTGAGAATGGAACTGCGAGGGAGAGAGAGAGAGAGACAGAGGAAGAGAGAGAGAGAGAGAGAGAGAGAGAGAGAGACGGGAGAGAAATATGTGTTGTGCGGGTGGGCGTTTCAGTAGTGTGTGTGTGCGTGTGTGTGTGTGTTTGTTTGTGTGTGCGGCGTGTGTGTGTGTCTGTGTGTGTGAATGTGTTCGACTGTAGTTGAAAGTACTACGTACAACTGTTGTGAAAATGTAGTTTTAGTAGTTGTGAATGTAGGTAATATTGTGAATTTAAAAACTGTGTTTACTATTATTTATTATAAAATTTTGTTTATTTCCGGAGATGCGGTGTGCTGTATGAATTTTCCATTCTCAGTAATAAATATTTGTTGACTTGGCTGCGTTAGACAGATGGGGACAAGTAGAGAGAGAGAAAAGGAATGAAGTGGAGGGGAGGAACAGAGGTGAAGATAAGGGGGAGAGAGAGAGAGGGGGGGGAGGGAGGGAGGCATTGTCAAAAGGAGTACAACATTGGTGAATTTACCATTAATAATTTGTAGACAGTTTTAAATCGCTAGAAAATGATTAGTGAAAGTCACGATCGTACGTATCACCATGAGTTGAAGAAGACAGCTACAGTTTTAGATGTCAAGCCTATTGCTGTATGTATCAA
>CM072524.1:3684050-3699050 GCA_036898135.1 Oncomelania hupensis | reverse complement strand
GCGCTGGCCGATACAGGAGCTAACTCAAGCTGCCAGAGGCGCCAACTTGCAGCCTTTGGGTGCATCGTAATAACGCTCCAGACAACTAAGCACAATCCTGGGCAGCCAGGGATGGGGGAGAAGGACCTAGGTGCATGGTGGGTGTGTTCTTGTCACCGGCACTCACCCGTGTAGGATATGAGCGTCAGGATCTTTAAAGTCCGTTATTATGGAATGTATGCAACACAGACTAGACCTCGGTTTATACTCTCATCCGAAGGAGTAGGAAACGGGAGTAAAGTGTTTACGGGAGTAAAGTGCTTAATATCCGTATCTTATCAATATCACGCTGGCGATCATAATGGCAGTTTTAAGATCAGAAGGATCATAGCCTAACTGCAACATTTATCATCGCATATTTTCGTATCTTAATTTCCATATCGCCATCTGCTGTAATATTTTTTCGCACGGAAAAGTTCATAACTGTCGCTTTTTATTCGGTTATTTACACGTATATTTCTGGAAGATGGAACGTTGCAAAATGATTAATGGGAATCGCTTTAATTTCACGTCCCAAGCCGCAATTGAGCATTGCAATGTCGTAATAAACAGTACTGATTATTTCTGTAGTGTGCATATACAATTTGTTAGCTTCCGTTTTCATTGCGAGAATTCAGCCAAAACTTGTCTTATCAAAGAAACTATAAATTAAATAAAACAAGATGGCAAGCCCTTCAAATGTATTTCTACACTCACACACACATCACACACACACACTCACGTTTTGTGCGTCTACTGGTCCTAAAAGAACCCATTGTATAGCTATAACTAATATGTGTGTATATGCGTGTGCACCTTAGTGTTTGCGTAGGGGTATGTGTGGGTGTGCGTGTGTGTATGTGCAGCATTCAATTGTATGTTTATGTACTATGTGGATCTGTTCAATTTACGTTGGCCACACATCTACGAAGCTCATTTACTTCAACACGAGAAAACACTGGTCTTGCCAGAAACTTGGATGATCGATGTCGCAATTTCAAAGAGTAATCATCTGCTCAAGCAAAGTTCAACCTGCTACGCCTAATGTTAAAAGCGTATTTGTTTTCCAAACTAGCTGCAGGACATTCATTTTGTTACTAGTCTACATTTCCATAATTTGGTGTAATTCCCAGCTCGTCTAATGTAGTATGAACTATAACCTTTTTTGTGAAATCCAACGCAGCCTCGGACCTTGTGAACCTTTGTCACGTCCATGCCCAGGCAACGTTATTGTTATTGCGACAATTATGTATGGCAATCATCATTAAAGGTAATGAACATTTCCATGCAATCCCTGTTCAATTCACAGATTGTGACGAATGTCCATAGAAAGTATACAAATAAAGACGAAGTGATGGAGTTTCATGGTAAATTAGGCCCCACCTTTTTACCTCCCCTCGCTCTTTCTTCCACTCCCCGTTCGACCTGCTTCTTGTCAAATTATTTCGCAGATATATAATTCTAGTCAAGTTGTACCGTAGGCGTGAATTTGTGTCGCAAGATTCAGCCGCAATTTTTTCCGCGACAGATTTTCACGGAATGCGGCTAGCAATATATAACTTTATGGTAATTTTTTTCTTTAAATGGGGGGCTCGACTCACAATTTAAGTCTCTGGGTTCAAAGCTTTCGTTAGAGATTGTCGCTGCGAAGACCGAGGCACTTTACGGCTGCGTAATAGGTGTAAAATAATGTTACAGCGAGAGTTATTTGCATAGCAATGCAGCAAACGTCAATAATGAAGTGAATATGCCTTAACAAATGACACAATAAGTTTACATCTGGATATTCACACTTTTCTATCCTATGCACCAACGGGAATCCCCTCAATTAAAAATACTTCCGGTTTCTTTCTCCGCGTGTTTTAGTGAGTTATTTCCAAATATTCAAGAATAATAACATGTGTCACTGGCCACCAGTATCGTACCCTCACATATTTTTTTTGGCTGCAGTTTATTATCCCTTTCTATCGCCAGTGGCGAGCCTAAACCCTACCTACCTAGCATTATTTGTGAATTTTTGAAAAATATTCGGAAAATCATAACGCCCAGATGCTGGCTCGAACCCACACCTGTCAGGCGCCATTGGTTTCTGGCTTGTGGACAAGGCAAGTTAGTCCCGCCTTAGCCCACTTGGCCACAACGCTCGCCTAACATAATCAACTACTTCGTGTTTTGTGAAGGTTGCGACGGCGAAGCTATGGAAAACTACAAGAGTCTTCGGGTCCTGTTTCACTTTCTGTCGATGATCGACGCACCTCCGAAGTCGACACAAATACAGGCCTCTACGATTGTTTTTTGCATCCTTTCACTGAGCATGTACTTCCTCCACCGTTTTTATACTTATCCCACTCGTTTTCGGCAATTTGCCATATTTAAAAGTCACGCATCAAGCTTTGATAAAAGCAAAACAAGCCAGACCGGAACTTGGTTTCATTCTAACCTCGTTTTAATTTATAATGGCGAAACCCACGGGTTTTTATGAGAGGTGCCGGAAAGTTGTGAATAGTTCAACAGTATTTGCCCACATGGGCAGCATCTGTATTTGTCGTCTGCTGCACTTCCGACGTTCCGAAAAGCAAGAGAACTATTTTTGGTGTTTAGACGCAGGAGTGTGCACGATTCAGGAGAGCACCCCCCCCTCTCTCTCTCTCTCTCTCTCTCTCTCTCTCTCTCTCTCTCTCTCTCTCTCTCTCTCTCACTCTCTCTCTCTCTATCTCTTCCCCCCCCTCTATTGGTCTGTCTCTGTCTGTCTGTCTGTCTGTCTCTCGCTCGCTCAGAGAGTCACAAGAGGACGCACCGAAATCCGGTGGTCGAACTTTTTCGACCTCTGAAAAAAGACAGAGCAGGCACCTCAACATTTCGTGGGCAAAAAAACAAACAAACAAACAAACCAAAACAGTGCATGCGAGTAGATTTGACACACTGAACAGGGTTTCATGTAGCGCTAATATTGCTGAAATCATTGCATGCCCATCAGGGCAAGGGGACTTTCATTGTTCAAACAGCGGGTACATGGTACATGCAGACTACATTTCGCATTGCTTGACAGTTGTTGTTTTTCCAAGTGAATGTCAAATAGGGCTGATGCCACGCGAAAACTGTGGTCCAGGGGCTAACAGGACGGAATTTAAACGGTTGATTACAACGGACGTTTTGGCATGTTTGTGATTAAATTTGTTGGAAAAATCCGATCAGAACAAAACACAGATCAATGGCCGACACTCACTCAGGCGCAGTATATTGTCCTTGTTATTGTTGTTGTTGTCGTTGTTGCTGTATGTAATATTTTAATAATACTTGTTGTTCTTCTTCGTTTTCTTCTTCTTCTCCTTCATCTTCTTCTTCTTCATTTGATTTTATTGCAATGCCTAGTGTGAATTGCAATTTCCTATAATTTTATTTTGAATTTATTTATTTATTTATTTTTGTAACGCTTTATTGTTTCTTTTTATCGGGAAATTCTGGGTCGCCTCCCTTGGGTAAGGCATTGTCGCAGCCTGTGGCGCGCCCAAACCCAACATATCTAATATTAGTTGTAATTGTGTTTTTTTGAAATTTTCCTGGGTCTGCAAACCGGAGTACCCGGAGAAAACCCCCTAGATGTCGCCCGAGTGTAAAGTAAATAATATTCGGAGAAACATAACGCCCAGATGCTGGATCGATCCCACACCTGTCAGGCGCCATTGGTTTCTAGCCTGTGGACAAAGCAAGTTAGTCCTTCCATTGACCACTTGGCCACAACGCTCGCTATTAATTATTTATAATCTTGCAAGGGCCACATAAAAATGAATTTAAATAAAAACGCAATAATGAATAAGTCAAGTCATAAACTTTATTCCCAATTGTAACCACCGGATTTAGGCTTGGTTAAGTGGCAAACAATACCTGTAGCTCGACGATCCTGCAGTCTAATCCACAGCTTAATTCCACATTCAATCCAAAGAACTTGCAAGTTCGAAAATAAAATCCATAGTAATGACTAGTAAATACATAAAATAAATAAATAGAGAAAGAAAGACACAAAGAAATAAACAAAGAAAGGAGAAAATAATACATTAAAAATAAAATAAAATAAAGAAATACAATAGAACAAAGAACGGACGATAGAAAACAAAAACAGATGAAGAAAAAAAAGTAAACTAGAAAAAGTTGTGAACAAGAAACAAAGACATCGTAAAACGCACAATTGCTTATCTCTTCATGCCCGTGTTCAGGTTTATAGTTCTGCTGTTTTTTATCCCAAAGGAAAGATTCTAAGATGTCAAAATCATCAGAATAACAGCCTGAAAGCACGCTGTTCATGTGTAATTAACTATAGGAGATACTTAGCGACACATCTTCATAAATCTGTTTACACGTACGCGGAGAAAAAACAGGTGCAACGTTTAGTTTGATTTATTTTCTGTTTTGCTTATATAAAATATTCTTAACTGAACGAGAGCTGTTGAACACGAGCAACGTGTTTAATTGTGTACAATGTTTTTGTTCAAACTTGTCACATTATGATACTTAAAACTCGTACAGATTTACGCGACATTTACATAAAAAAAAATTAATTTCAATTTTTACACATTCAAAGTTGATGAAGATGATGATCACTTCAAACTCATTTGTCCTTTTTTTTTAAAAAAAAAGCTTTTTAAACAAATACCATAAGTCCATGGTTAATCTTTATTGACAATTGTTTGTAGTTTCTATGCTATCATTTTTACACAGTTAACGTGTATTTACATTTGCTTACTTGTTTAAATGATAATAAAAACCAAAGTAATGATGATGATGATAATAATAATAATAATAATAATAATAATAATAATAATAATAATAATAATAATAATAGTAATAGAAATAATAATATTAATAATAATAATAATAATAATAATAATAATAATAATAATAATAATAATAATAATAATAACAATACTACTACTACTACTACTACTACTACTACTACTACTAATAATAATAATAATAATAAAAAAAACTAAAGTAATAATAATAATAATAATAATAATAATAATAATAATAATAATAATAATAATAATAATAATAATAATAATAATAATAATGATAATAATAATAATAATAATAATAATAATAATAATAATAATAATAATAATAATAATAATAATAATAAAAATAAATAATAAAAACCAATACACAAACTATTTATTACTATCATATAAGGGACTCAAATATTGATATGTACAGCTTTTGTAATTTTTAGTAGTATTACATCTGTTACATTTCTACGCGATGAATTATTTTACTGTAGTGTTTGATTACTTCCATTTTCTTCTTTAAGTCATTTGTTGCTATTTTACTGAGCTATTAATTTGAAACATTTGCTCCTTTTTAAAAATAGTGGATTAAAGCTAGAGGACCAAAAAGGATAAACTTCAGAAGTGTGAAAAGTACCGCGAAAATGTTCGACAGACCATCACACAAGCCATAGGAAAACATGATGACATGACCACATTGGTGAAGAAACGGAAACTCCGATGGTATTGCCACGTCACCAAAGCATCAGGTTTGGCAAAGACCATCCTGCAAGGCACGGTGCAAAGAGGCAGAAGAATAGGAAGACAGAAAAAGAGGTGGGAGGACAACATTTAAGAATGGACTGGCTTGACACTGAGCGAAGCCATGAGGGTTGCTGAGGACAGAAAGATGGAGTACGCTGGTTAAACCATAAGCTGTGCTGCCCCAACGATTTTCGAGTTACGGGGTATGATAGAGTAGGATAGCTAAAAACTGCGATAACACATGTTTTAAGTGCACTCCATTCCCTTCGTTTATTACCATTTTATTTTATAGCTGTTACTTTATCAGTGTTTGTGTGTGTGTGTGCGAGTAAATTATATAATTTTTGAAGTATGTGTACATGTATACATTTGATTTGGGCGAGTTACTGAATGATTGCTTGAAGCTTGCTTATGTACAGCCTAGTGTGAGTGGTGTTGAGTGTCTGCGAAAGTTAATGTTACCTTTCATTGCCCTGCAGTGCTACATTTAGTGTTTAGGTAGTATAATTATGCACATGTTTTATTGTATTTTTGCATGTATTATCGTCTTCGCTTTAGCTGACTGGAAATTGTCACGCCACACACTAAATGTCATTGTAATTTATGGGGACAATCAATATATCTTGAATCTTTCTGGCCTGAATTCCATAGAGACTGAGTCTGTCTCCGCTTCCAGGTTCAACGCAGTGACCGCTATCTTCTCACTGTTAATGATGCTATCTTTTCGAACGGATGTTTTCCCACTGACACAGAACTTCTGCTGCTGAGGACAAACATGAGTCAACCATGGGTTGTAGAACATAGTAGTGATGGGTGTTTCCATGACCATCCTCTTCAAAGCTAGTGCAGCTTCAACACAGATTTGCTCATCTATTTGCAGGCAAGTCAAGAGCATTTCCGTTTCTCGCTTTGACAAGCTTGTGTGGTCTCTCATGATCACTAGGATCAGTTCCGCAGCCGATCTTGCCATTTGTCAAAAAGTAGGGATACTGAGGCAGAGGGTTTTGGCCACTTGGGTCTGCCTACAGCTGCTGCCAGGAGGCGTGGCATGTTCAGCGCCGTACACGTTTTGTCTAGATCTTTTTTTGACCTTGTCGTCTGAGCTGTGTGGTTACGAGAGAGCGATGCCAGATAGCATTGTAAAGCCTGGAGGAGAGAAGGTCGTTCCACTTTCCTAGGGTTGTGTAGCATCGGCATAACGTTTGTTTGATGCCCGGCTTTGACGCATCTGCATTGCAGAACGGCTCTCATCGTGAAAGACGACGATAGACAGTTATTGTTGAGAAGCGAATCAACATGCCAGCGGTTGGACCAATGTTAGCACCACGCTATCCATCCATGGTGCTCTTATTTCGCACACGTTTCCCTGTATTTGCAATTCGCAACCGACTTCGACCGGTATACTCATTACGATTACATTTTCCGAACGACATGTCCTGCTCGGCAACGCCAGTGTTAATAAACTCGTCGGTTCCGGAAAACATTCATCCCGAGGCCTCTTTGCAATGCGTATAATTAATGTTCCTAAAAGTAAGATGAAGGCAATATTTAATAATTTCCAAACTCAAAACATACTGTGTTATTTAATATAAATCGATTAGTTAATTCCTTTATACGCCTAATAATACCTTAGCACCGCAGCGAACGTGTATGCCGTAGGCACAGTTATTTGTTGACATAAAACGGAAGAGACGATTAAAATTCAAAGCGTAGCGGTCGGTTTGATCAACGATTGCCAAGTATATACTCTTTTTTTATTGTAACATAAGAGCTGTTTGCCAAGTCAACTCATTGTCACAAAAAGTACACATCCTTGATTGCCTGGTTCACAACGTGCGGCTGAGGTTGAGATCAAAACTGCGAAGGAAAAAGTCTCTAATTCATGCTAAGGGGTGACTACTTGCTTACATATTGACTTAGTTAAGTTCAGGCATTGATTACTGTCTAGTTAATTCTCTTTTCTCTCGATCTCTCACACTGTAGTTTTTATTACTTTTTCTTTGTCTCGAGTCACATAGTTTATGCATTGAAAATACGAAAAGAGGAGTCCGCTGGAATTTGTGTTCATACGCCAAAACAGTATGCGCAACTTGACTATCCTATCCTATCCTATCCTATCCCGTAACTCAAAAGTCTTTGGGGCACCACAGATGATCGTTTAACCAGCGTACTCCATCTTTCTCTGTCCTCAGCAATCCTCATGGCTTCGCTCAGTGTCAAGCCAGTCCATTCTCGAATGTTGTAATCCCACATCGTTTTCTGGTTGGTTGGTTGTTTTATTAACGTCTTCTTCATCAAAATGATAAGACGCACATTCATATTCACACACGCATTCACACATGCACGCATACATGCGCACTCACATTAAATTAAATTAAATTAAATTAACTAATCAAATGAACCGAGCTACTGGAGAATCAATTAAAGCTTTGGCCAACCTAACGCTCACATCAAAACTGATGTTATCAATAGAACTCATAGTTTGTAAATCCGTGGGTAAAATAAGACGAATATTACTACATTCAAGTAATACATGCTTCAAAGATACACTTTCATTACATATGCAGTTAACATTTTTACAATATTTTGTTTTAATTGAGTTTAGTATTATTATATGTGCCATGTTTAAAACTGATCTGGTAATTCCACAAGGTTTATCATAACTCAGATTGTTACGTTGAAAAGCGAACGAAAGTATGTCGGAAATGCGCACGATAGATCTAATCGTTTCGTTTTGCAAAGTATTCAATAATGGAGTTTATTTACCTTTGATTTGAGTTTGCAATGTTGTTAGGAGAGGCTTTGTATAACGTTGATAATTTTCGTTAGTCGATACTGTTGTAGAATTTTCTGGATCTGCGTGTTTATTCTTGATAGAAATTTCCCGATGGATATCGAAGGTCGTGAATGTTCCCGGAAGTAGAGGAAATGTGTATGACGTAAGCCAGTGATGACGATCTTTAGTTCGATTGGTGGCAGTGCGTCATTTCTACCTGTACCAAATTGTTCGAGAAGAGAGAGAGGTTATTTAATCGTGTGCCGAGTTGCTGTTGAGAGATAGTAAAGTTGTGGATAGTGATTTAAAGAGTTGCTGTGAAAGTTGTTGAGTTGAGTTGAGAATTGTATGCAGTTGTTGATGTGTGCTGAATAAAAGTGGAAAACTTCATACGTCGACTTTGTGACTTGTGTGCTGTTTGGACGGGCTGCGTGAATAAACGAATCTGAGTTACACAACTATCAGGACTTCAAGCATCGGGGCTGAATCAGATACTGATAAAAAACATCATCATCAAACGGAGTGTAACACAGATTGAATTTAAGCGCTTTCATAAATTTATTTTCTATCGAATTTTGAATTTATTTAGACGATAATGGTATGGTTATTGCCTGTGAGTTAATATTTGAAGCACCGAGTTTTGCAGCATTATCAGCCCAATCGTTATAAAGAATGTGATGGAATCCAGCAAAAGTTCACCTGAGTACCATTAGTTATCAAACTATTAATAATATTTATAATTTCTAAAATAATTTCTTGAATTCAAGGCCTGCAAAGCAGACATAGAATCTACACAAATAACTATACTAAATGTACTCAAAGCTAGATTTGAAATTTTATTAAGAGCCATTAATATCATACCATTATCATTATCATTATACCATTATCGTTTTCTGTCTCCATCTTCTTCTGCCTCTTTGCATCGTGTCTTGCGGGATAGTCTTTGCAAGACCTTATGATCTGGTAACGTGGCCATACCATCGGAGTTTCCGTTTCTTCACCACTGTGAGCAGGTCATCGTGTTGTCCAATGGCATGCGTGATGGTCGGTCGGACTTCGCCGTTGATGATGTGCTGGGTATAGGAAATGCCCAGAAGTCTTCTGTAGCACCTTATCTCCATGCAAATTGACTAACCGAAAACAAAAAAATGGGAAAGGACATTGGATAAGAGACGGACTCCCTCTCTCTCTCTCTCTCTCTCCCTCTCTCTCACTCCACTCTCTTCTCTCTCTCTCTCTCTCTCTCTCTCTCTCTCTCTCTCTCTCTCTCTCTCTCTCTCTTTCTCTGTCCACACGGCCCGCTGGACCTAAAGCAATAACCATGTAATATAATGTAATGTCCACACGACGTGGCTACACGAACGCTCTCTAGCAATAAACAGTACAGTGCTTGTCTGAGTTTAACTTGCTGTGATATAGCTGGCGTGAGACAGTGCTTTAGATGAAACGGTGATGACGGCGATTGAACTCCGCCATTTGAAATACAGTATTTGTTTCAGAAATGAATGTAATTGTGAACATTTGAACCAAAGTAGGTAATGATAAAAGAAACTGGACACTGAAATCTGTAACTGTGCAAAGTTTGAAGTAACATGATGCAGCATTTTAAAAGCTCCAAACCGCAAACTTACCAAATTACCCATATTATATATTATGGGTGATTTGGTAATTTTGTGGCTTGGGTCTTTTTGACTTGCTACATTATCTCTCTCGCTCTCTCTCTCTCTACACACACACACACACACACACACACACACACACACACACACACACACACACAATCTGTGTCTGCTATTTTGCGAAATTGTAATCTAAAGGCAGCGCTTGAGCGTTCTATAGAGGTCTTCTGCTAGAAGCAGTACACGTCTTATCTCCCTTAGAAAACACACAAGGGAGTACGTGTGTAGTCACACAAACATAGACATAGTTCGCAATCCAAACGTGACCTTCAACATGTTTCAGCACGTTGCTGTGGATTAGAAAGGAGAGAAGGCTCTGTACCTATGGTGTCGGGTGACGATTGATCAACTTCATCGAAAAGACCTCTTTGCTAGACCCGCGAGGTGTAGCGTTGTCGAAGAATCAGATATCTTTTTTTTAAGCCGCTTTTACGCTTATTTCAGAGCTTTTTCTTCAACAACGTGGATTAGTCACGTTTTCTATGATAATACTAGCTATTGTAAAAGTTTGGGGACACAAAAATGATCTCAGCTTACTGACTTTAAATTATTGCGCAAATCGGCCATTCTTCTCTCTGTTCGTCATGTGCCTGCTCTTTTCTTGTAATTCTTGGCTGCCACTCCAGTATGCGTCTTTTCTACTTCTTTCTTCCTTACTCAATTTGGAGACTGCCTGTGGAATTTTACAATCCCGCCAGTTTGCGTCGACCCATTTTTTTTTCTTTCTGTCAATCATCCTTCGTTTTCCTACTGTGGTGTTTTTGTCTTCTTTCTTTTCTTCTCGATGTTTCTAATCTTCGTTTGTTTGTATTTTTTCTTCTTCTTTTTGGAGTTTACATGACCCCCCCCCCCCCACCCCTTTATGTTACGTCTTTGTTATGTATTTCTTTTATTTCTTAATTTCTTTCTTTCCTTCCTTTTTTTCTTTCCGTCCTTCTTGTTCTTCTTTCTTCTTCCTCGTCTTCTTGTGGGTCTTTTTCTGTTTCTCCTGCTCTTTCTGTTTTCGTCCTGGTTCTTCGTCGTCTTCTTCACATTTATCATCATTATTATCGTCCTCCTCCTCCTCCTCCTCCTCCTCCTCATCATCATCATCATTATCGTCGTCGTCGTCGTCAGCGTCATCATCGCCGTCATCTTCTTCTTCTCATTCCTTCCTTCCTTTTTTTGCTTTATTTATATTTTCATTTTTTGAATGTTCAGAAATACTTTAACATTGTCGGAGTGGGGTTGGAGGAGATATTAGAACGAACCAAATGTCGGTCTGCCGGTCGATCTTTGCGTCGGTCTGTCGGAAGTTATACCTCAAGAACCACATAACGGATTTTGATCAAATTTCATAGGAACATTACCTAGGTTAATGACCTGCCCCTCCCCCTCTCCTTCCTATCCTCATCGTTCCCCCCCCTCCCTCCTGTAACAATCAGCTCTACCGCGCCATTTTGTTGCTAAGCACGTTTTGTTCAATATCTGAAAAACGACTGAAGCGATTTTATTGAGGTTTTGGTATGCGTTTACTTCAAATCACGGGCCGTCCTTCAGTACCAGTTACGATGTCGGTCATTTGGGTCGCTCCATCGCTCCAAATTTCACTTCTTGTTTGCTCAAAACACTCCGTCTTATCTTTGTGGATACTTAAATAACTGCTAAGCGGACTAGATCCTTGGTATGTGTGCTTTTGCAATGGCCATTGTGCTTCATTTTCGTAACACGGTTTTACGCTGTGTCTACACAATGGCTGATCAATGTGCATAATGTGTAGCTTGCGGAAAATTGATAAAGTAGTATATCATTACAGCTGTTCCCATTTTCTTCGTTAAGTTAAAGCCAAAATATAACACCGCAACAACAACAACAACAACAACAACAACAACAAAACTTTAGAAGGTGAGCGATCGAAGCTGCCTAGAAATACCTTTGAATGTCTTGCTATCTTGTTATTCTTTAGTTTATTCCTGTCCTCCCCTTGCGTCATTGCCTTTCCTTGTTTTCTTCTTCGTTATATTTCTATTTTCTTTCCATCTAGCCCCCTTTTTTTTCCTGTCCAAGGGTTTTTCACTCTCTAATCTGTCTGTTTTAAACGTTTTTTGTACTTCAATCGTTCTTTTTAATTCTCTGGTGTCTGTTTCGTCTCTGAGCTTCTTTAAAAAAATGTTTTTGTCTTGTCTTTTTATTTCTGTGTCCTGATCGGCCGTCTGAGTCGCTTAATTGACATCGGGCGTCACTTTCAAAAGAACAACTGCAGCTGCCACACTCTGTAAATTGCGTCCTTAAACTCCATCACCCTCTTTTCTCTACAATCATATCCCAACCCCCAAATTTCTGCTTCCTTGTGTTCTTTCTCTCCGTCGTGATATGTAGGCCTATACAATATAGATTATGTCTCTATATATTACGTCATTATGGTACTTTCCGGAAAACACGTGACGAGATCTCGACAAAAGACAGTTACACAACGTTCATGAGTAAACGAAGATCAGCACCATCTTCCTTTCTCTTTTCACTTTTTTCTTTGTGTTTTATTTGGCGGAATGGGAGGCCACTGGTTCAAGCTTGGGAGAGAGGGGTTGTCTACCTTACATTTGTTGGTTAGACTAGCCTTGGGTGGCTCCTGCTGTGCAGAATCCCTTGGAGTGGCCATTGGGTTATGCAGGACAAGGCGGCACGACATTTGTTCTCCCCGGCTGTCCATTCGTCTTCTGCTTTTGGTGGTGAGCAGGACTACATTGTCGGCAGGCATTTTATGCAAGCTAGTGGCAGTGACTTTGCAGAGAGTGTCGTGGCACTAGTAGCCGGCAATCCGGTTTAATATCAAGACGCTTTCCCGCCTTGCAAAGCAATAATTGTTATGTCTCTCTTACGAGGGATAAATAAAGATAACAGTTGGAATCGGGCCGTGTTCTCAAGGCGGTGACCGAGAGACGGGGGTCAAAGGCTCCGCTCGGCTACATTTAAATGTACATACATGTATATAAATTTATATTTTGTGTACATAGTTGTAAATAGTTTTTACTTTTTCTGTTCCGTCTTTTGGTGTATCGTAGCAAAAGCGATGTTTGATCGAGTGCATGTATTTTTATGTAATGACTATGTAAAGCGTGGTGAGTCTGGCCATTGGCTGGAGTACCCGCTATATAAAAATCCGTTATTATTATTATATAAGCTTATTTAATACGCTCGGAACACGTCACACTTTCTTTTGATGTTTCTCTTTTCTTATTTTTATGTATTGCCTTCTTTCTTTCTTTCTCTCACTCCCTCTTTAAAGAGTACATATCAACTCTCTCTCTCCCTCTCTATCTCTCGCTGTGTGTGTGTGTGTGTGTGTACTTTTAAAATGTTTATTTATTTATTTATTTATTTATTTATTTATTTAGTTTAATGGAACAGTGTATCGTAGAATTTCGCACTGCTTGGTTCAGTTTTAGTTTACAGGGCATTACATAATCAACAGAACGATTTTTGTCAATCTTCCTGCCTTCCATTTTTCTGTTGTGTGAATGTCTTCTTTTCCAGGAGAACAAAAAGTAGGAGAAGGATAAAAAGGAAAGAATGAAACAGAAGAAGCGAAGGAGAAGAAGAACGAAGAACAAGAGGATGGAATAAAGAAGAAGAAGAAGAAGAAAGAAAGAAAAGAAGAAGAAGAAGAAGAAGAAGAAGAAGAAGAAGAAGAAGAAGAAGAAGAAGAAGAAGAAGAAGAAGAAGAAGAACAAGAAGAAGAACAAGAACAAGAACAAGAACAAGAAGAAGAACAAGAAATATAAGAGGAACACGAAGAAGAGGCGTGAGGCAGTGTTGACTTAGATTGGGGTAGTTAGACGTTTAATTAACCTCTGTGTTTTTCCACACGTCGGGGTATTTTTAATGAACAGACATCTGAGTGCTTTTTTATATGCAGATTTTTTTTCAAATTCAAAGGCTTATAATATGCTTGTGACGCATAGTGGAGCTGTATGTGTGTGGAGTGGGGAAGTGGAGGAGAGCTAGAGGTAAAGGAATGAATAATGAGAAAGAGAGAGAGCGAGAGAGAGAGAGAGTGTGTGTGTGTGTGTGTGTGTGCGTGTAGGTGTAGGTGTGTGTGGGTGTGTGTGCATGAGATAATCCTTTTTGTTTTTTTCACACACACAAACAGACACCCACACACGCACACACACACCCACACACACCAGTGATAGAGCGCCGATGACACAGACGGAGACAGTCACTGACAATGCACTAATACAATGATTTAACTGCAGGCACAACACACTTGTCTACGGCAATTCATTTAGGCATTGGTTACACTGAAACATGTGAGCCAAGAATTCTCCAAGGAGGACTGAAGAATGTCTGCAGTTGGTAAGTGGGAGTAATAACGCTAGCTTTTTGTGATTAAGTTCAACTTTAAACTGTTGGATTACCTTTATTAAAGTTGATTACTATTGGGTTCGTCCCATGCGTGAGAATGAAGTGGTCCAAGACTCCATGTACGTGAAAACAAATTACTCAACTGAACTGAAAAGCTCCTAGGCCCTGTCGTAGAATCATGTAAGGTTCAAGAGGCATATGTTTGGACGGGTGTGGGTTAGAGGTGAGGTTGGCAATGGAGGAGATAGACCACAAAATACGAGGCATATCTGAGTAGCATGAAGGCTTCGCTAGTGTCAGCAGCTCTTTAAGTTGACAAGAACGCAATTTTTAGTAGTTATTTATTTATTTTTATTTATTTATTGAATGGTTCTTAGGTAACGCCTTTCCAGCTGACGTCGCTGGCCGACACAGGATCTCCCTCAAGCAGCCCGAGGAGCCTACTTGCAGCCTTTGGGAACGTAGTCTGGCGCCCAGACAACTGAGCGCTATCCTGGACGACCGGGATGTGGGATAAGGGACCTAGTGCGTGCTGGGTGTATCTGTGGAGCCCGCACTCACTCATCTAGGACCTGAGTGTCAGGATCTTTAAAGCCCGAGCGATGGAATGCGTGCGTGCACAGGCCAGACCTCGGTTTATACTCTCATCCGAAGGAGT
>CM072524.1:3641550-3679050 GCA_036898135.1 Oncomelania hupensis | reverse complement strand
AGATGGGTATCGCCCTCATTACGCTGGCCCAAGATAAGTGTGATCTCCAACATCACGCTCCCCTACGGCCACAGGCTATGGGACTACCTTTACCTTACCTTTTACCAAAGATCAATCTGGAAATCGTGCTTCAACATGTTATGAACACGTTTGCGCTGTGGCTACACATTGGCTGATAGGATTTTGATAAGTTTTTGCTAGCAGATAGTTCAGACAGTGGTCCTGATTTGGCTCGGAAGAGTCCGCTGGACCTAAAGCAATAATCATGTAATGTAATGAGAGATGGGCATCACCCTCATTACGCTGGCCCAAGATAAGTGTGATCTCCAACATCATGCTCCCCTACGGCCACAAGGCTATGGGACTACCTTTACCTTTTTTACCTTTTCAACGAGGGTTTTCTCCAGGTACTCCGTTTCCTCTTTACCTTCAATAAATGGTATTGGATGCAGTCTATTTAAAATTTAAAAACTAAAATCGTTTCCGTCTTCTAACAACGATTTTCCCTATCCACTACATGGTTCAGTAATAAATGTGCGTTTGTTGTGTTTGTTGGAGAGTGATATGTGAGCGAGTATATTGGTTACAGATCGCCGCGCTTTGGGTCTGGTTTAGGAATAAGGCGCGTATAGCATCCAATATTATTATTATTATTATTATTAGTATTATTATTATTATTATTAGTATTATTATTATTATTATTATTATTATTATTATTATTATTATTATTATTATTATTATTATTATTATTATTACAATGGTGAATAGGGTTAAGCTGCTAACAGTACGTCCAGAACGAACTCGGTGTTTTTTATAATCAAAACAGTTGTCTGTGTTGGGGTACAAACATTTTCCTATCTTTAAAATTCACATTGAGAAAGCGTCCCATAGCGAAATCTGTTAGGATGCACAAGTCGCATATTGACCTAAAGAATAAACAGTTACATATTCACGCTGCCTTAATGGTTATATGCTCATACTTTTGGGTTTCAGTAAAAAAAGAATACTGGAGCAGTTATTATAATAGACTTTCCCTTGATCAGGAGGTGAAAGAGAAGGAGGAGGAGGAGGAGAAGAAGAAGAAGAAGAAGAAGAAGAAGAAGAAGAAGAAGAAGAAGAAGAAGAAGAAGAAGAAGAAGAGGAGAAGAAGAAGAAGAAGAAGAAGAAGAAGAAGAAGAAGAAGAAGAAGAAGAAGAAGAAGAAGAAGAAGAAGAGGAGGAGGAGAAGAAGAAGAAGAAGAAGAAGAAGAAGAAGAAGAAGAAGAAGAAGAAGAAGAAGAAGAAGAAGAAGAAGAAGAAGAAGAGGAGGAGGAGGAGAAGAAGAAGAAGAAGAAGAAGAAGAAGAAGAAGAAGAAGAAGAAGAAGAAGAAGAGGAGGAGGAGGAGGAGGAGGAGGAGGAGGAGAAGAAGAAGAAGAAGAAGAAGAAGAAGAAGAAGAAGAAGAAGAGGAGGAGGAGGAGGAGGAGGAGGAGGAGGAGGAGGAGAAGAAGAAGAAGAAGAAGAAGAAGAAGAAGAAGAAGAAGAAGAAGAAGAAGAAGAAGAAGAAGAAGAAGAGGAGGAGGAGGAGGAGAAGAAGAAGAAGAAGAAGAAGAAGAAGAAGAAGAAGAAGAAGAAGAAGAAGAAGAAGAGGAGGAGGAGGAGGAGAAGAAGAAGAAGAAGAAGAAGAAGAAGAAGAAGAAGAAGAAGAAGAAGAAGAAGAAGAAGAAGAAGAAGAGGAGGAGGAGAAGAAGAAGAAGAAGAAGAAGAAGAAGAAGAAGAAGAAGAAGAAGAGGAGGAGAAGAAGAAGAAGAAGAAGAAGAAGAAGAAGAAGAAGAAGAAGAAGAAGAGGAGGAGAAGAAGAAGAAGAAGAAGAAGAAGAAGAAGAAGAAGAAGAAGAAGAAGAAGAAGAAGAGGAGGAGGAGGAGGAGGAGGAGAAGAAGAAGAAGAAGAAGAAGAAGAAGAAGAAGAAGAAGAAGAAGAAGAGGAGGAGGAGGAAAAGAAGAAGAAGAAGAAGACACCCATTGCGCCTCGCTCATAGCGTCAAGAAAGTACGTTTTTAAAGTGTGCTCAAAGCGAGAGCGAAGTATACCTCCATCACTTCAGAATATACCCTAGTACGGCTTTGAGCTAACTGAATCTTGCACAGAGGATATAAAAATAAAATCTTCTTTATATTCCAGTCAAAGCAATACTAAATAATTGAAAGAGATTGGTTAGTGGTTGAAAATGAAAACCCGAATAAGTACAAATAAAAAAAAATAAATTGAAGGGCCAGGGAGGGCATTGCCTGCGAATCTCCATTCTGTTCGGAGCTCTTGTTAAAAATGGCTGAATCTTTTCGAGGACGAAAGAGAAAATTCACCTCTGAGTTTATGGTTGTTAACTGTCACCCGCCGGGATCCGGGCGTGTTCGAAAGCGCTATATTTTTAAAGAAGACCACCCGAAAGGAAAGAAAAAGAGTGGAACTAGTATAACTTACAGCGGGACTTCTTCAAGTTCAAAAACCTTGGAACATGAAGAAGTCGCAACACGCCACGCAAATGCGTCTGCACTCTCTGATCGATCTTGCTCATCATCTCATGAGGCTGGAGGTAAGCGGTTTTGTTACTTATTTTAATATATTTTTGTTGGGTTATTGGTTTTAGCAAGAGGACTTGTTAGCATTATTCACACACTGTATCCTTGCTCCTGATCAATGGAGTTGCAAATCGTGACAAGACTAGGCCTATGCCCTATGTTCCCAGTAAGTTGAGTAACAATGGCAGGAGCGGATTTCGGGGGTGTGCACTTCTGCACGTGCACACCCCCCTAGCGATTTTTTTTTTAATGGAGAAGAAAGAAGAGAAAAAACAAACTAAACTAATTCTCACTCACCACACAGTTTCATGTATCTCCAAATTAGTTTTTTTTTAATTTTTTTTATTCATCATATAGACTAGATCTACAGGTATTTCTTGTAGGCTACATGCATCAAGTCAGTTTTGAGTGGCTATTTTTTGTTTAATTTGCAGTAACCTTACCTGACTTTTTGTAAACCTTTATGCAAGATGTTCTGCTATTGTAAATTTTATCATCAGAGTTTGCAGAGGAGTGTGTGTGGATGGGAGGGAGGAGAAGGGGGGGCGAAAAGAGGACTTTTAGCACAAAACAATACTGTTTTCAGTCCTCAACATAATGTCCAGAATGCACCAACTTGCACAGATTTTAACCATTATTTTCAAATTTTGGGACCCCCCTGGTTCACTCGCCTGCTTCGCCGGCTCACGCTTGTGGCTTTGCCACTTTGCATTAATGCCATTAATGGTTTGAGGGAAGAGTGCACACACCCTCAACAATGAATGGTTATTAAAAAAGGGTAACATTCTCAAATTCAACAAACTGTAAATTTTCCAAAATAGTAGTAGTAGTAGTAGTAGTAGTATAGGGACTAGACAAAGACCTTATTATTTGGACTAGATCATGGTGATCATTAAGCCTCACGGCTTATTTAATGTCCCATCTTTAGCACATATATTTCAGGTCTGATATAAGCCGGCTCAAGACGCTCAACTATCAAAATCATATTTTATAGATTTTAAAATTTCTTGTTCATCAATAAGATTTTTGAAACTGTTTTTTTTTAATATTGACTGACATAATCAGTACGAACAGGGGCTCTTTTTGGGTGCATGTATATAGCCTTCAAATTTGCCTACAACAAGTGAATAACATAACATTAGCATGAATTTTAGGTCAAATGGTCCCTTACAATCAGTTCATTAATCTCTGATCATAGGAGGGATGGGAAGTTTTGTTTCTCTTTTTCATCCTTTTTCCCCCCTCTGTTTTGTTGTGGTTGTTTTGGTGCGTGAACAAGTACATGCTTGCACATGAGTGCTAATCTGCTATGTAAATGAATTATCTGTAATTATTTGTATAGGAAATTAAAATATCGTCTGTCGCTTTAATTTAGTGTCTCAACTACCTGCCTCCCTACTCATCAACATCTAAACCCCCAACAATTATTCCCAGACGTTGGCCTGCTATTTGATTTTTTTGTTTTAGTTGCTTAACCCCTCCCCCCTTTTCTTTCTCCTCCTGCCCTATTTTCATCAATGATTTTTATGACATTTGAGAGTTGCTTTTCTTTCAGATATTTTCCATAATTTTTTTCCATCACAATTCCCATCGATGCATAGCTATCATTGGTCACTATTTGCCATTTTTGCCGCAAATGTTGATATGGCATAAAAGATGACATTTTAAGCGTAGAACTTAAAGTATTAATTAATTTTCAAGAATTATACAAGAATCTTGACATTATGCTTTTTTTTTCAGGTGATCTCTGGATATCTGAAAAACAGTCGTCCTATTCAACTCGAAAGGCACTTGAAGAGGAACATTGGGCTGAATTGCGACCTAAGCTTCTGAGAGCACGTAAAGAAACCTTAGTTCCCAGAGAAAATGAGGAGTGTTCTAGCTGCTCAAAGGTGCTGTTGACAGATGTGATACGCTGTCTTGACTGTGGACCAAATGTGTTCTATTGCACTGCGTGCTCCGAACATTTTCACAGAGTTCTTCATTTCCATCGACCAAATATTTGGAAGGTAATACACATACACATTTTGTGGAACCTTACAATAACAGCTCATGTTTATTTAGAAAAGCTATTTTGCTCAGATCCTTACACTTTTACAGGGATCAAAATAGAAATGTAAGGGCCCAACACATGTGTTTTCTACTTTACCTGTTGTCATGACAGAAAAACTCTTTTAGTTCCTTCCTCAGTGAGATACCATTGACAAAATATCACTATATACATATATTTATTTACTTTACAAGTGCTGTATTTCTGCATCAAATTTTGACTGTGCTAAATATGTCATCATTCATTTATTGTCAAAGTCAGTATTGTATTTTTGAGTTTTTTTTTAGCAGTGACACTTTAGTGTCTTACTCTTAGTGACAAGGTTGTTTTACTACTTTCTCACAAAAATCCCTTTATTTTTTCAGGTGTTTAATTATCAGAACAAAAATAAGAACGGGCCATTGTTGTTTTTAAACATTTGTGTGTGTGTGTGTGTACAATAGTTTACTGATGGCAGTCATTTTGAAGAAATATTATTCTAAGGAAATTGCACAGGCAGTTCATTTCATGGAAATAGTTTCACCACTCTTACAGAATCCAGTAAAATGCAGAGATGTTGAATGTGTGATGTGATAATCCAAGTACACTGAACATTAAAACATATTCGATAGTGACCACTTCTGTCATACATTATATTATATAATTTTTGCAGCTTCTGGTTAACAAGTTTCTCTTAATTCAACACTAGTCTTATTAAACAAATCGGTATTTGGAATAAAGAATAAAGTACAATTAAAAAGCTTTTCTGTCAATGAGTGTCAGCATGTTTTTGTTGTTGTATCAATTTTTATTCATCAGATTAACCTAAGTTGTACTGATAGATTTTAAAAAAAAATTCTCTTGTGGTAAAATTCTCTTGTGGTCTTATGTTTATTTTCCATGTTGTTTTACCCATAATGCTATTATGATTTGTGTTGCCTATCAGAATGACATGACATATGCACCAGCGCAAAAAGAACCCATCTTCAAGCGACTATCTTGTGTCTGTGAGGCTGTGAAGACTGTTAGTTTGATGGTCTTTGATCATAGAGGTAAGAGATATTACTCTTAAATCTACATATTATACAGTCTGACATTGAAAAAAGTAGGAAGGCTTTTGGTAGGTTCTGCAATCTATATATCTCATAATAATATTATTAATAATAGTAATACTGGATGCTGTATACACATGCTTTTTCACCAAATTAACAGTCATGCTCAAAGTGTGATGATCTGTCCCAACACACATGCTCACATGTTACATACACTTCCATTTACACAACAAACACATCTATTACTCAAACAAGCGCCTTAAAGGCAAGGAGTTCACTAATTGGAGACGGTTTGGAAATCAAATTTTGAATTGAAGTTTTTATTGACTTCCACCAGTGCCATTATTGAAGGAATCTAGGCAAATACAAAGATGGTTTTTCTTAAGATGTCCAAACAATACCCATTCATTCAGCTCCAGTCTAATGATGGTGAGGCAGAGGGAATTGGAGAGAGCAATGATCTCAAAATGACAGGGTTTTTTTTGGCGATGTACAATGTATATATACACGATTGAAGTGATGGATCTATAGGATATATCGTATAATTGTCAGCTTTGTTTTTGTTCTGTTACAGGTTTGTCAGCGAGTGCAAAGTTAGATACTTGTCCCCATGAGGACATAGGTGTCAGTCTGTTGAGGAATGGATTGTGGCCAGGAAGTCCAGTCAGCCCCAAGGTGGCATTCAGTCTGCATTTGCTGGAACTCTGTTGTTCTATGCAAATCTACGGCTGTATGACTGTCCAAGCCTTTGCCACATCCATTTTGAAGATGGACACCCTGAAACTCATGGGTATAAGTCAATCTGATACAAACCTTTACAATAACCTCGTAAGAGTGTTAAATGAATACAGATTCCACAGAAGTAATCTGTCAATGCTGGAGGCTGGTGAGCTGCACTCCTGTGGAGTCTGCAAAATGGTCAGTGCAGTATTTGTGTTATTTAACCATTAACCCCCTCGTCCACTTCTGCCACTTGTCTCTGCCCCATATTCTTCCTAAATAACAATGCATCCAGTATTTTGTGATAAATGTAGTGATATCGACTTTGTACAGGAATGTGGCACACAATTCTAAAAATGGTCTGGCAGTTGCAAATAATGTCCAGGGTCCAGGGGCAATGTTTGGGTTTGGGATTGGGGTTCAGTGACTGTGGAACTGTATATTAAAATGTTCTCTAGGTACACTGGGTGTATTCTTACATGTCATTGGTATCACATGGAACTCTGCTGACAATAATACAAATTCTACAATTTCGTGTCCCCAAGTAATCAAGTTTATTTTCCTAATCTCAGTCAACGCTAATATCCACTGTGTAATGATTCCTAAAACAATATTTGCTCCTGTGGGTCAGTTTTAAAACACATTACCTTGTTTTATATTGCTGTGACATTACTATGTATAATAATGAAAACTGGCCACTGTTATTTTTTCCCCAGTAGCTTATTGAGTATATTATTTATGGAGTATAATTTTAGAAAATGGCTTTAAAAATATTGAAGAAATTGTTCACCATCAAAATGAATTTTTTAACCTAAAACATGTCACTTGTTTGTAACTTTGCATTATTATAAGGAAGTTCCTGAGTTTGAATATTTATCATTACGAGTATTTATATGTGTGCAGGTCTGTTTATTATGTGTAGTTGATATAAGTGTGTAGGTAAAAAAGGGCCATATGATATTTATTGTACATATGTTTTCTTTCAATCAGGATCCATCCCGTTCTGTGATGTCGCTCGATGGCAATTTTGGGCTTGTGCATAAGAAGAGAGAAGGTGGAGGAGTGAACGCAGCACGACACGGCAGTCTTTTTTTCCATCAGGATGAAATAGTGCAGACCTATGTTCAACAATATGGATTAAATAATCGGATTATCAAAGATGTAAGTAATAGTATACTGGATTGTGGTCATAGTATCTAAAAATCCAACTTTAAACATTCAAAGGAACCAAAACTGAAATATCATATATATATACAATTATGCAGATCTATCTTTAATAGTTAACAAGTTATTACAATTTCAAAAGAGGGTGCCTTTTAAAACGTGCCATTATGAACTCATCATTGAACAGGGGTAGGAAAATTGGATTTGGGAAACAAGGGAGTGCAGCTCAACACAAACACACAAATGGAAAGTTGGTGAGAAGAAAATGGGTTGGGGTGGTGTTTGGTATAATGGAATATTGCTAATTTGACAATTAAATATGCTAAAATTTGATTAGATAATCAGTGCAGTGTCCAACGGACTACAAAGTGCCGAATCAGGACCACTAATTGGAAATATAAAGAACATAAATATTTATTTAAATTAGAGAAAGAATGGGTTGGTATGGAATCTCTAAAGTGAATGGTGGGAATGGACAAATGGAATTATTGTATGTCTTTTTTCCCCTTGTAATAAAATAAAAGTGATCACTTTGATTATTTTTGGTGATGTATTCTGAGAACCATACCACATGTTAGGATCTCTTCGCATAATTCTGAATGTACTACTACTGTCACATCTTTCCCCAAGGACAAACTATTTTGTTTGTTTTGTTGAGATGTAATATCTCTTTTTACCACGATGGCAATATCAGGATGGTTGCTGAGAAGACGATTAATGCGATGCCATACAAAGAGACATTCACACACCAGATTCACATCCTCACTCAGACTAGACCAACCAGCCCTGGCACTTTTTTATTTTTTGTCAGATGCCTAGTAACCTTTTTATAGTTTTTGGTGTGGATCAACTTCAGGGTGAACCCATGACTGCAGGTAGAGGAAACGCCTACCCACTGGGCTACAGAGGTGGTGCAAAAGACAAACTATAACACAATTGTTAAATGACAATAACATAATTATTAGTATTTTGTTTTGTATTGTGTACATACTTAGATTTTGACAGTTTTCATTCTGTAAAGTTTAATTAAAACAAAAAACGATCTCAATTGGGCCTATAAACCAAATTAGTGTTAAGAATTCCTGAACGCTTTTCTCATGTTGCATAAAGTTGAGCCTGTTAATATGTACAGAATACAGAATTTATTCCGCCAAACGACAAAATTGCATATGGAAATTGCTCCAAACAATAATAAATGTTAATAAAAAACTAAAACCCAAAATTCGAAATCCAACATTAAATTACCCAAAAACATGAATTTAAAATAAAGTAAAAAATGAAGAAATTTTTAACAAATTGTAATCATATTATTTTTCCATGTTTGGTATAGATATTAATATTGAAGCATTTTTCCTTTCTTTCAACATGGTCTCAGTTCATTAATTATAAATGTCTAAATTTGATAGTGTCTAAATTATTTGAGCACAATGTATGTAGATGGTTATAATTTACTAATGAGTTTGAGCAACTACAATGTATTTAATTGTAATGTTCCATATACAGTGTGGTCATTTATTTAGTGCCTGTAATAATTGTAACCCTGATATAACAGTTAATGCCTTTATGTTGCTGCTTTTGACTCGCATGCATAATGCAACACACTTGTATGTGTATATGTATTCATGCCCCCAAACCAATTTTTCCAGATTTTTTGCAAATCTGTGCAAGATGAGTGCATCATAATAGTCAAAAACACTTAACAAAAAAAACAGTTTTTTTTTTTTCTTCTGGGCACTCATTTTTGTATATTGCAAGTTCCATAATGAGTATGTGAGTCATATTGACTTTGCCCTTCTAGTTTGATTATGTTTTCAATCTAAAAACTATTTTATGGTAAGTGTGTTGCAAAATTATAATTATTAGTGATTATATCCTATGTGTGTATGTGCTTGCATGTGTGTGTGTGTGTTTGCATGTGTGCGTGCATTTGTGTGTGTGTGTGTGTGTGTAGGACTGCTCTCAGTTTCAGGCTGGTGATACATTGAGATCCAAGAACAAGACTAAAAGATTAGATGTCACAGGTGTATTTGGATCAGTCTGCCAGCACGAGTTTCCAGGAAAAATGTTAAATTTAAAGCATGGTGAAAGGTAAGTGTTACAAATTGCAAGATATTTAATTTAGTATTGGTTATCTGGATATGTCCTAATATTACCATTTGAAATGGCTACTACATTTCAACCTAAGGACCAAAACTTGGGGTGCCAAGTCCAGAGAAATCCACAGACATGGCAAAATATAGATATAGGTTATGAACTTCCAAACTATTGCTTGCATTCCAAGAAAAGGAAGAACTCTCACTCCCATCAAGTACCAAGTTTTGAGGAAATGTTTCCTATTTACTGTCCTATTTACAACAAACGATATTTAGTTATTTGCTATCAAACCCCTCAGAATTTGAAGGAAGCATAATGACAGCCATTATGTTATTGTCTAATACTCTGTCAATTAATTTTTTTTAAAAGTTAAATGCCCATTGGCACTCAAAACCAACTATTACTAATTTTAAACCTTGAATCAATGCATTGTTTTTCCGAAACACTAATATAATCCAACAACCAACTAAATATTTGCATGGTGTTTATATGAATCTATTTTAATATTCTTCATTCATTGCAGATTGTCGTACGCTGCATTCATTCTGCAGGATCTTTCCCAGCACTACAGTGGCTCCAAACGACTTGTAATGTATGACATTGGGTGTAAGCTAGACAAGCACTTTAGAGTGAGGAGCAGTCAACTAGCTGAGTTGTTTACTTTTTCTGTGCCAGCATTCCACCGTTTTGCACATGGTTTGGACTGCCAGGTTTGTTGTACTTGAGCCGTCTTTCTTATTCTCTATCTCAGCACAACTTACCTTTATGTACACCAAGTTAGGATGTGTTAACTGGTCAAAGTGTCTTGAAATGTTATTTTTGAGTGTTTGTATCATAAAGAAATTAGTGAGTTTTGTGATTTCATGCAGACTTGGACTCCTCATTTATCATTGGCATAGTATAATACGTTGCTGCTGTTGTTTCAGCTTACATATGGTCAGCGTTGTACCAGTGGTGCTGGTCTTCATGATGGTGAGGGCATGGAAAGACTGTGGGCTTACCTGCGAAAGTTTGCAGCACCAACCAAGCAGATGACATTGGCTAACAGGGAAGATCTACTGACAGATGCTCTGTTGGCATACTCAGAAAAAAGCTTTTATCATCTTGGTACGTTTTGAAAAAAATTCTTATGTTCAGAGATTTCAGAGATTTGCATTAATGGTTTAAAGAAACACTTAAAAATAAACTTGTAGTACAGTATTTTGTTTAGTTGCACAGTGTGCGTGAGATTTCATGTTTTTGGTTTCAAATGTTACTTTCCTGGTAGTAGCATTAAGCACATTTTAGATATTGTTGTAAATGTGTACATGACATGGTATTCTGATAAATTTGCAATAATATAAGAAGTAGACTTTTAGAGCATGTGAAAAGCATTACTAATTTATAGTCATGAAAACAAGATGATTTATAAGCCTTTAGATCAATAACTTTGTTTGAACATCTTTGTTTGAACCATTATTTAAATACACAGAGGTAGGGTATTTATTTCAAGAGTCACCTAAAAAAAAAAACTTATGTGTTTCATTTTATGTTGTAGGAAAAAAGCTTGTGTCTCAGGCAGAGAGGGCCAGTGAGCTCAAACAAAAGAGCCAGAAGCAGTTCAAAGACATTGAAGAGCAGGTCAAGTCACCTTCAGGTGCTAAAGGTGGTCAGTGGTTATTTAATGTCCCTTTAATGTTCCTGAAAATAATACTCAACAGGTTGAAACCCCAAGCTTAACAAATCATAGCTGAAGAACTAGCAGGATTCAGGGCAGGGCGAAGTACCACTGAACAGATTTTCAACCTCAGAATAATATGTGAGAAATACCTACAGCACCAACAACATCTATATCATGTGTTCATAGACTTCAAGAAGGCGTTTGACCGAGTCTGGCATGCAGCTCTATGGGCAACAATGAAAGTGTACAACATCAGCCCTTCAATTATTGAAGTCATCAAAAGCCTGTATGACAAGGCTACCAGTGCAGACCTCCATAACAGCGCCATCGGGAACTGGTTCAGAACAACAATCTGTGTGCGTCAAGGATGCCTACTCTCTCCAACACTCTTCAACATCTTCCTAGAGTGCATCATGTCAGATGCCCTTGCAGATAACGAAGGCACAGTCAGCATAGGGGGTAGAGCAATCTCCAATCTTCGCTTTGCGGATGACATTGATGGATTGGCTGGAGAGGAACAAGAACTTGAACAGGTGGTACAGAGGCTTGACACCACCTCCAAAGCTTATGGAATTGAAATAAGTGCAGAGAAGACCAAAATGATGACCAACAACACCAATGGCATCAACATGGACATCAAAGTCCAAGGCCAATCCCTCAACACAGTGCACAGCTTCAAATATTTAAGAGCCCTTGTATCAGACAATGGGTCCCGACAGGAAGTCCTCTTCAGGATCGCACAAACAACTGCTGCCCTGACAAGGTTGAAGCCCATTTGGAAAGACATGACAGCAGTCTACATTCCAAAGTAAGACTGCTGCGCTCCCTTGTCATCTCCATCTTCCTATATGATTGTGAAGCATAGATCCTCACAGCAGATCTACAACGAAGAATACAAAGCATGGAGATGAGGTGCTACAGAAGACTTCGGGGCATTTCCTATACCCAACACATCACCAACGACGAAGTCCGATAGACCATCACACAAGCCATTGGACAACACGATGACCTGCTCACAGTGGTGAAGAAACGGAAACTCCGATGGTATGGCCACGTCACCAGATCATCAGGCCTTGCAAAGACCATTCTGCAAGGCACAGTGCAAGGAGGTAGAATAAGAGGGAGACCGAAAAAGAGGTGGGAGGACAACATTCGAGAATGGACTGGTTTGACACTGAGCGAAGCCATCAGTGTTGCTGAGGACAGAGAAAGATGGAGTATGCTGGTTAAACAATCATCTGTGGTGCCCCTACGACCTCCAAGTTACGGGACAGGATAGGATAGGATAGGATTTAATACAACAAGAATAAAGTGCCATCTCATAATTGTTGATCTGTTCAAAGGTTGTGTACGATTCTAAAAAACCCATCTGTTTAAAGGTCTGGTGAGCCAACCACTCCTATCGTTATTTCCTGTATGTCAGGCGCCTTGATAGTCTTCCATATAGCACAATCTCCCTGAGATGGCAGTATGAGAATTAGATTCCAGATTATTTACCATACTCTTGCATTCACCACAGTTTGTATGTCCCTTTGTATCCTTCACAAGAAAGAGCACAAGGTAGATATCTACGAATTAATGTGTGTATATATATATATATATATATATATATATATATATATATATATATATATATATATATATATATATATATATATATATATATATATAGATATATATAGATATATATAGATATATATTTAAAACATAGATAACGAAAATAATTTCTAATTTTCATTTTATTATGGTAACTGGCATTGCTTTGTGTATTGGATGAGCTAATTTTCTTACCTCTTATTTTTTTGTGAACTTTAGAAGACATTTTTTTTAATCAGAACAGATCATATATATTGCCTTTTACAATAAAAAGTAAATTATAATTATGATAAGCAGAAGCTCGTCCTTGTCAAACAGTACTTGTTGATGGATTCTCCTTTTCCATTTTTTTTACTTTCTACTAAGCTTAGTTTAGATTAACAACATGAACAAAGATCAATAGTAAAAGTTAGTTGTATTGGAATTTGCTGTACACTCCACTGCAATGCTGGGGAGTGTACAGTGTGTCTGCGGTGGAGTATAGTGTTTGACCTTTCAGTACTGCAAAACAACACTGAGTTAGAACACCTTATCCGTAGTGCTTGTAACTGAAAACGTGCACTCAAGGTTACAAGATGTTTAGATTAATATGTGAGTAATATAATCATAATTCAATTTGTAAAAAAAATTTTTAGGGTGGGGGAGGGGAGTGTAATTTGTAACAAACTAGCATTTCTCTGCAATTTTTCATTGTATTTCAGGAGAAAATCGAACTCTACTGGTTACAAGTAAACAACAAACCAATAATAATAATAATAATAATAATAATAATAATAATAATAATAATAATAACGGATTTTTATATAGCGGGTACTCCAGCCTATGACCAGACTCACCACGCTTTACATAATCATTACCTCTAACCAATACTATGATCTGCCATAAACATAACTGCACAAGAAAATTTCTTGCTATTAGAATCACTGTTTCTACGAGCAGTGGAGTTCAAATGGTGTACAACCTTCAGTGAACACAAGTGGGCGTATCAAGGGCATGTCCTTATATAAGAAAGGGCACTTAACATTTTTGTGATAATATAGGAAAATACAATGAGTTAAAACAAAGTAGTATTTATACAAGCACACAACACTTATCAATCACACATAATTTCTATTTAAAAAAAATTAGATGTAATGAAAAAAATCATTAAAATTACCCTGTGATATAAAAAAGAAAAATGATGATAGTTATGACTATGATCATAACTATAACAGCAATGATGATAATGGCAGTAAAATAATAACAACAAACTGAGGATTCCAATTGGCTCAGGTTTTTACATAATTCTAAAGCAAAAATCTTGCCACTGTGTCTATAACCTTCTCTGCGACCCTAAGCAAACTGTGTACCGAAACCGAAGTCCATCAGACCCAAACCTTTGGTCTGAACTCATGACAGACTCACATGCACACGTTCTCTAATATAGATATAGGTAATAAGATTTAACACAAATAATTATAGTTTTTTAGTTTTAATTAGACTATTTATTAAAATATTTTAATAACTCCAATCAGTTATCCATCATAAAAGCATGACCAATGAAGCATAATGAAACATATTATTAATAAGGACAATGCGTTATAAAATGAGCATTATAATTCAATCACATTTCTTCAGCTAAAAAATAAAATGCAGTTTATTAGCTTTAAAATTTTGTTATTGATTTTTTTCTTTCTTTTTTTCTTGTTCTAAAAGGGTCTTGTGCTCAGGAATGGCTACAGAACTGGAAATCTGATATCGTTGGAAAAAAGAAAACTCGAGGTATAATTATCTTTTTTAATTTCATGGTGGTGTTGCTTACATATTTTTATTAAATGTGTTTTGTGATTAAAAAAAAGAAAAGAAAAAAAAGGTACTTCCCTCTTTTTTTTTCTTCAGCTTGTTCAGCTTTGTAAAGGTGTCGCAAGTTATAAAAATGTTGATATTCTTTTACCTAAACTAAACTTAACTGTCCATATTTGACATTTTGTACATTTTGCTAGTGTTTAATGGGTAATGGGAACATTGCAATTGGCTCTCTTACCACCAAATATTATACACTGTTCCAACTGTCCAACTAAACTAAATGCTTTGCTATCAATTCACGCTTCTCTTTGTTTTAATACAGGTGCTGACAATCTGACAAGTTGGGAAGAATACTGCTTGGCTCTCGTAACACTGAATGATTTAAGGTAAAAGGTTTATCTAACAATCTGAATTTGCTGGTGACTTAATGTAAGAAAGTTTATCTGACAGTCCGTATTTGTTAGTATTTGTTAGTAACTGATATAATAAATTGACTCTGTCATTTCTTCACAAATATTTATTCTCCTTGGTGTTAAGCTTGTCATACCCCATTTTCTGTCAAACACTTTCTCTTAAAATGTATGGATCTCACAGAGATCTGGCAGCAATACTTCACCTGTTGTTCTGTAGAAGAATTGTTTAGGGAAACTCCCAACTAAAAAAATTGTTATATTTTTATAAGAATGAATTTAAAGATTTAAAAATAACTATGTATACTTGTAATTAGTTGGTGATATTCATTTTTAAAGAAGTATTGTCTATTTTTCCAAAAAACAATCTGGTTCTGATTGGGCTGGAAGAGTCCGCCAGACCTAAAACAAAAAGTATGTATGTATGTAATGAGATTATATTGAATGAACATGTAAAGTTTATATTTTGCACTTAGTCTTTATTCTAGAATTACTCGGAGAGATTCTCCCCTCCCCCTCACCATTCAACGTTCTAAAGTTTATCCATAACATATCTAAATGTATTAAGTAATGAAGTGAGGGTCAATATTATAGCCAACATTTTTCTCTAAATGTACTTTATGGGTAATTTTTTCTTACAGATCTAAACTGAATAAAACAGAGGATTCTCAAACAAGGATGCAGCTTGGTGTTGACATTGAAAGGTATGTACAATAGCTTATAGCAATTGTAAAGCAAATCAGTTTTATTATTGTAAAAAACAAAACCAACCCTTTAAATGTATTCTCAGGTACACAATTATTCTTTAAGCTGATTTTCCCCATGAAATTCAGCAACATTGAACCCGGAAAATCATGCAAGAGAGCCACCATGTACACAATTGTACACAGTGAGAAGATCTTCAGATCTCTGTGTTATTTATAGATATTAAAAAATTGTCTAATCTAATGGATTTTTGTGAATGCTTTTTTAATGCATATTTGTAAGCAGAGTGATATAAAAATCAGCATAGCTGACATCCTTAGCACGACTTGGCGTTATTTACCTTAAGATGTGTTTGGGTGGTCATAATCAATGTCATAAAATTGTATTTGTTTGTGTTTGTGTTGGTTTCTATCCTATATTCATTTATGATTTTGTGAGAATTATAGACTTCATTTGTGAATGTGAGAGGTCCTGATTCAGCTCATAGTTTCCACTAGAACCTATGAGCAAGTATCTAACTAACTTAATACCTCTAACTGCAGCATTGTAAACAACATTTTCATGAAAATGGTAACATGTTATATCATGTACGTGTTATCAGTAATGTTCTACATGTTTTCTTTATTAACTGGCGCTATAAGTATTTTCTGTACAGTGAAACAAGCATTGCTATCCTGACAGTATTTTATGCAGGGGAATGTTGAGCACTGCCAGAAATATCACCTTTTTATTTTTCCAAGAAATTATGTTCAAGATTGCTAAGATTTGTTTGTTTATTGATGTTGGTACACTTTAATTTTGTCCTTCAGATTTGGAATACAAAGCTTGAAGTTGCAGCGTCAACTGAAACTGAAAGAACCACATAGCGCTGACCAAGAAGACATTAAAACCACGCGAGAGAGGCAAAAGAAAAGTTGAAAACCATCACTCTCACCCAAGCACTGACCTTAGCAAAAGAACGAAAGTTTTTTTTGCATTTGCTTCAAAAGTATGCAGGTAAATTATTCAACAAGTGTGTTGATGAAAATGTTGCAAATAATTACTCTTGATTATGTTGTTTCTTTATAATAATAATATAGCTGCAGAGGGTGTGGAGTTGGATGTTACACATACATTATAGAGTGAATCTTGATGCTTTAATCTGTGTAACTGTACAAGTTTCTATCCACACAGCCCACAGCCCATTTACTAATTTCACATGGCAAGGTCATCATTGTATAATTTATCAGTATGACAAGAAGCAGACTTTGTAGAACATTCTTTGAGAGACTGGATGCCAGTGAAGTGATTGAAGAAGAGGCGTAAAGAGTGAGATGGGATGAGAAATTTGGGACATATTGCAGAAGATGGTTAGATGGAGTGAGTAAATTAGACATAAGGGAATTGCAGTAATCAAGTCTGGACAGAATTAATGAAGTCAAAGTCCAAGGCCAATCCTTCACCACGGTGCATAGCTTTAAATATTTAGGAACCATTGTATTAGATGATATGTCCCGACAAAAAGTCCTCTCCAAGATTGCACAAACAACTGCTCCATGAACATGCAATTGAAGCCCATTTGGAATGACAGGATCACCGGTCTACATTCCAAGGTAAGGCAGGTGCACTCCGTTGTCATATCCATCTTCCTATATGCTTATGGACCCTCACAGCAGTCCTACAATGAAGAATACAAAGCATGAAAGTGAGGGGCTACAGAACACTTTTGGGCATTTCCTATACCCAGCACATCACCAGTGACGAAGTCCGACAAACCATCACACAAGCCATTCATTGGACAACATGATAACATGCTCACAGTGGTGAAGAAACGGAAACTCCAATGGTATGGCCACTTCACAAGAGCATCAGGCCTTGCAAAGACCATCCTGCACGGCACGGTGCAAGGAGGCAGAAGAAGAGGGAGACATAAAAATAGATGGGAGGACAACATGGACTGGCTGGACACTGAGTGAAGCCATGAGGGCTGCTGAGGACAGAAAAAGATGGAGTAAGCCGATTAAATTATCGTCTGTGGTGCCCCAAAGACTTTCGATTTACAGGGGAAGGATATGATAGGAGAAAGATTTCATTTTTATCTGCGTTTAGCTGTTGTTTGGTCATTGGTTGGCATGGTCTGTTTGCTTTGTTGTATGTGAACACAGTATATCTGATGTACTGCTTTTCAGTATTGTCAGTGGAGTAATGAATGGTAGAACATGATCATGTGCAGCTTTGTCTATTCTCATGGACCACTGTTTGCAGATGGACAGAGTGTGGCAGCCAGGATTGGCAAGCAGGTCCAAAAGAACAGCCAGGAGATGAGCAAATTGGAGAAAACATTAAAGGACATTGGCTTGACGTTTGGGACTTCTGAGTTGCAGGATCTGGACAGTACCCTATACAGTAACATAACAATGTCAGCTATAACCCCTGCAATGCAGAAAGCAGCTCTGGCCAGAGCTGATTTTGACAGAGCCTGCGAAGCTGAGCAACAGTGTCGACTAGACATGGAGTTGCTTTTGCGTTCCTTTATTGTAAAAGCATCTGAACTAAGAAGTTTGATCAAGCGTGAACCACAAAATCTGGAGGAAAAGGGTCAGCGTCACTTGTTTTGGGTTCGATTGATGTTGTTTCAGTTTGTCCATGAAGACTGTGTTAGACTATTTTCACCATTTATTGACATCAGCGGGCTAGGATTAGATGCCATGAATGATAGTGGCACACTGATTACAGATAACACACCCTTCGCACTTGACTGCAGCCTGGTGCCAGCCAGTCTGGAGGGAGTAGAAATAGAGAACAGTTACAGCAGTGACAGTGATCTAGATGATCTTTTCGAATAGTGAGGAATGAGCCAAAAAACTCCACCTTCGGGGAAGACAATCCGATAGAGTGCGCCTAGGGTAGCGTACTTCCGGTAGTAAATAGGCCTACGTGATCGAGCCCCTTGTAATAACTGTACACCGTGTTGCGTCACGCCATGTGGGGCCGGGTAGCTCAGTTGGTAAGAGCGTCTTGCTAGTAACCGAAAGGTCGCTGGTTCGAATCCCGGATTGGTCAATGTGTGATCATATTATTTTCCCTTTACCAACAATTGGCCCGCTGGTGTCAGTATAAATCGGTCCAGTAGTCACCTATATGCGAAAGTGTCGTGTGACTATAATCTACAAACAACAACAACGTCACGCCATCTGCTGGAGTACCGAACTCTATAAAAATTTGTTATTATTAATATATATTATATGACTAGACTATTAAAAAAAATATTATGTATGATTTGACATGAGTCGTATGATCGAAATGACAACTTTGGCAAAGGAGACATAGCAACACTGGAGTTCAAAATGGAGTTACCACCTATCACTAACTACAAAGACTTGCATATAGAAGTACATATACCTAACATCAGCACAGAGCAGGTTGCAGCCTTTTTGAATCCCATGAGCAAAGATATAGACAAAAAAGCTAAAGATTTGTACCAGAACAAATATGTCAATTATGTTAGAGCTTGCATCCAGTCATCAGTTACTTACATTCATGCTGAAGTTCGGGCTGAAATGAAAACTGGTCTTATGTACAAAGTTGAAATTTCTTTGACAGAAAAAGGAACAGTTTTGGAATGTCAGTGTGAATGCGCTGCAGGCATGGGGCCTTCTGCACACTGTAAGCATGTAAGATGTGTCTTGCTCGGCCTGACAGACTTTTCACAAAATAAATCGTTTGTAGTACTGACAACATGTACATAATCACTCCAAACATTTTTAAAAAAAAAAAAAAAAACAAGCACATTTGGGGTCGCCTATGAAAGCTGAAGATATATACCGACATAAAAAAAATACTTAAAACTGTAGATTTTGATCCACGACCTGAACATGGAAGTACGCGACTATTGGCGCACCTATCGGCTGAACATTTGCATATTCAAGGGAAATAATTTTAATATTTTGGCCCATTCTTCCATTTACAATCAACATTTCCCTGTGCTCATAATGTATGCTCTGTGTTACTCTTTTTTATGCCTGCCAGCATACTTCTGTAAAGGGTTATATAATCACTGTCTTCTGTGAAATAAACTCATCCCCTTGGACAAAATATATAAGTTTTAAAATAAATATTGTATGCATGCATACGCTGCAGTATATGATTGATGAATGTGGTTTTTGGTTTAAACTACATGATTTATGACGACCTATTGTCTGTTTTCAAATGACAACGTTTCTCTATCCTCACCATTTTTTGTGTAAAAAAAAAAAAGAGGAGTGAGATGAATGCAAGTGTGTGAAAGTATGATTACAAAGAGTCATGAGTGTAGATGTTAAAAGGAGTGTGTTCAGTTAAATGAATTTTGATTATTAATATGGTTAATGTATATATGGATACACATACATTCTAAGTAATCATTATATATTCATTATGTATACGAGTGTGGTCCTGATTCGGCTCTTTGCAGTCCGCTGAATCCTATAAACAATGACTGACTAACTAAAATGTGTGTGATTGTTTGTGCAAGTTAATGTAAACATGATTATCATTATGTCATTATTGTGAGTATTTATTATGGCTTTACTTATACAGTGTATTGATGGATTATTTTGTGTGTATGTACACATGTGGGTGTGTGTGGATGTGTCAGCATGGATAAAGGCGAAAGGGAGGGAGAGAGAGAAAGAAAGAATATTTCAAGCTGAGCCATTTGATAGGAAATTTTAATTTTGTTCATTCACTTTTTTATGCAAAGTTTGCGCTTGGTATATATAATGTAAAAGTTGGACAATACAGATGTATTGTAAAAAAAATGGTTTGACAATACAAGTTGGGGGAAATGTATGGCTTAAATGTAAATATTTTCATTTTGTGTGTGTGTGTTTGTAAATTTGACTGCATGTACTGTCTATATATTGTGCTGCTATCATTACATTTGTGTATATATAATCATTAACGTTTGTTGTTTAAATGCATTGCCCTTGGTTTAAAATGACTATCTCTGATATCATCTCTCTCTCCTCTCCTCTCCACTGTGTACTTTTATATTTTTCTCCTTCTACTCTCCCCTCTCTCTCTCTTCTCATTTCCTCTCCCTACTCTATTTTCTTTATACTCTCGTACCTCTCTCTCTCTGTGACTTTTCTCATCGCAAACTCTCCAACCATTTCTTTTGTTCTAAATATTGAAGGTTAACGTTCGCACCCATATTAGGGTAGAATAAAACAACTTATTTATCTCTTTCAAGAAATTACATTTTGGTTTACAAACTGTCAACAGCAATATACATTAAAATAACATTATTTTACATTGAGAATAAAACTCGCTTGTTGTTACAAGTCTAAGTATTGTATGCCTACAAGTGGACATTAGATTGGATATGAATACGATAATGTACTATTATTATTTGTGTGAGAAATAATAATGTGGTGTAAAAGATGCAAATAAAAAATGCAGAATTATGCATATGCACACACACATATATTGTACAACTTGTTGACTTTATTATTTGTTCATCAGACGTAAATAATGTGGTCTAAAACTTTTTTTAGTTCTCAAGGTACAAATCTTATGCATTGGGAAGCGCTGGCCAGATGGTAGGAGCTGGGAGTGGTGAGCAAGCACTTGACTTTCATCATGGATGATGGAAAAAGCGTTTTTCTCAACATGTCTTTCATACACCACATGCAGACTCTCTTGTTTCACACCCACAACCTTCCCACAAACATTCACCACTTGATCAAGCAAACTTCTGTCTTTCATGCACAAACTTCCGTACCAGCAAATACAAGAAAAAGTAAGAATTGACTCTATAAAGTCAGTGTAAACGCTCTGAAGGAGGCGGCTATTGACTTCAAGGTAAATCCATTTTTGTGAATGACCTGAGTGTTAGCAGTAAAATTCAGTTTGTGGTTCCGAAGTATCTGTACTGGCTTAATTGTTTTTTCTCTCTCTGCTGTTGATACAATCAATGAAAAGTTTACAAATGGCCGAGGGGTTTCAAGGCAGACAAGAATAACCATCAAAAGGTACTTAAATAATCTCAACACTGAACCACCTGAGCAACCATTATATTGCTAAGGCAATGAACATAGCTAACTCTAATTTTGGCCGCATCTGGTTTCGATCTAGGTACAATTCCTGGAAATTGTTCAGTTGAAGATGATTGATGTATACGTAAAACTTTGGCTATGTAGCCAAAGGAAGCTACGCGCACGGCACTATATGAGATTGTTTTGAATGGACTGAAGCCTTTAACTTGAGTTATCAAGAAAACTGAGTTAATTACGTACTAGGATGACAGGACATAACTACTGAGGCTGTGGACAGATATTTACGGATCAGTATAGCCTAAATATGCCCAAACGGTACCGTGGCACTAATGTTTATTGCCCGACATGACGGTGTCATGAGCTACACTGATTTGAAATTAAGTCATTGCTGTTCTCTTTTACTATATAATTTTGTTTAAATAAATACAGCAAACTCATTATGTATGAACAGTTTACATTTGGTATTTCTTTTGTTTTATTGTGGGGTTTATGCCCTTTTTATTGCGACGCTTCGCCAGTGTCTCCCCACGTTCTGCCATCACCTCCTTGTGGGCCCTTGCTACCACAGCCACAACTCTCCACGCCTCGTCGAGCGGCTTCGACCTAACTCCTACACCTTTTGCGCGCCTGCCACAACATTTGTACCTCCGCCTTGTGCGGGTTCATCCTGCGCAATGATCGATTGATATCCTGCACCAGCCATGCGGCACTTCATCTTGACATCTTATTCAACCACGACTTCTTATCTTCAGTCCCCTATGCGCGAAAGTGTCCCGAGACGTTAATCTACTCTACTACTATTACTCCAACAACAGCATCTCCTAGATTACCATTTTTAAGTCTTATTTATATTTATTTTATTTATTTATTTATTTATTTATAATTCTTACTAGCGCTTTTTCAGCTCAAGACCTGCTCAAAGCGCTGGCCGATACAGGATCTAACTCAAGCTGTCCGAGGTGCCCACTCGCTGCCTTGGGCGTATAGTATGTGTGACACTCAGATTGACAACTCCGCACAATCCTAGGCGACCGGTGATGGGAGAGAAGAGAAAACTATACACTGAAACAACCATCACACTAACCGCAATAGTAAGATGGCCAGTACTCACATCCAGATCAGCTAAATCCAGGCCGCGGCCCTATGACTTACCTAGACCTCCCGCACTCGATGTAGACGCATTCCACTTTGCGAACCAACCCTACCAGCTCCGAGTTTGAACCCGGTGTCAGCCGCTAGGTGCCGAAGACTCTATATATATATCGATCAGGACCGAATCAAAGTTATAAAAAATAAAATAATAACAATAGATCGGTGAAAGGCGGGGTCTGACCAGATGGCGACAACAGTTAAGTCGTTTGCAGACTCTCACAAAGACACACAACTTTCCCAAAGTCGACAAATCATCATATTGTTTGTATGTAGATTATAGTCACACGACACTTTCGCATATAGGTGACTACTGGACCGATTTATACTGACACCAGCGGGCCAGTTGTTGGTAAAGGGGAAAATAATATGATCACACGTTGACCAATCCGGGATTCGAACCAGCGACCTTTCGGTTACTAGCAAGACGCTCTTACCAACTGAGCAACCCGGCCCCTCCTAATCATCATATGCCTCTATGCTAGGCCTTCTTATCGCCTAATCATCATATGCCGAATCTAATCATCATATGCCTCTATGCTAGGCCAACAGTTCTTATCGCCTAATCATCATATGCCTCTAATCATCATATGCCTCTATGCGGCCTTCTTATCGCAAGGTCCGCTCCAAACGCCTACTGTATATTGCTACATCTGTGCGTGCCATATACGCCGATGACTAGGAAGGAGTTGACAACCCGGCTACAGCGATCTCCGCTTTGACGGCGCCGGTGGTTCAGGGTATCTTCCGCTGTTGCCTCAACCTCAAACTTCAAACTTAAATGGAGGTTCTTTTCTTCCAGTCCTATAGACAGCCAATATCAAATGATCAACCAACCCGCCTCTCCTTGCGTCTCCATGCAGTGACTCGATGCGGCAGAGGCTGGGTTGGGGTGCAGGTCCATACAGAAGAAGAGCTTCATCGGTCATATACAGGTCTCTGGGTTCTATACAACTAACATCCACACATTCATGTTCATTGTGTAGATATATGTCCCCTGACACTTAAGCGTATTGGGGACGTGAATATGATGTCATGTTGAAATAAGAAGTCAAGATGTAGGACATGAAGAGGTGGTACGAACAAGGCGGTGGCAGAGTTGTCGAGGCAGGCGCGCAAAAGTAAGGACGGTGGATCGTATCACTCGACATAGGCGCGAGAAGGTGTGGCCATGGCCGGAGCCGTAGGACCGTAGGGCCTACAAGGAAGCCGCCAGAGGAAGGGTAGACAAACGCGGGAAAACGCTGGCGGAGCTAAGCGCCTGCAGTCCAGAGATCGTCACACTCCACAGCGAATCCCACGTCGCCCAGTAGTAGTGAAAGAGAGAAACAGCCAGGGAATGGAGCGGCCGGCAGCAGAACGGCGAGGCGCCTTTCGACGATCAACAACCGTAGTCGAAGGAGCTCTACATGATAAGGAAAATTAAGTGTGAAGATTGAGGTGGAGTATCGTATCGGCATCTCTCCAGTCTGCTGAAAGCACCCAATATCGACTCATGAATGAATTATAGTCCTCTGAGCTTAATAGGGACCGAATTATAAGAGTGAAATTTGAGTCCCCGACACATGACGCGTAAAGGGGACTGTGTGGTTAAGAGTTCAGATGAGGCGGCCCGAGGTGGGGGCAAGCAAAGATGACGAAGGGAAGTCGAAGCGACGTGAAGAAAACGATGGGAAGGGTAGCGCACGAGGCAGCTTCATAATGAAGGTGAAGTCAAGAGATGACAATTAAGTCCCAAGCTAGGGCGAAGATGAAGAACATTAACGTCGAGGTGACGTGAAGAAAGCAGCAAGATGGGTAGCGCACAAGGCAGCTTCGAATTCGTAAATAAAAGTGAAGCCCTGTAGGAGTGGAGCGCTCAAGGCGGTAGCGAGGATCAAATGCGCAGACACGCTGGTGAAAGGAAGGTACGACGCTCGAGAATTAAGTGGAGATGAGCCTGTGGGTCCAGCAGCGGAGCCGTGTGAAGAGGGGTGATCGAGCTATCTTAGAAGAGAGCTGGCGGCGGAGAAAGGCCTGTCGTCCGGAGGCGCCACTCTCCACAACTCAAGTCCTTAAGCCAAATCGTAGAGAAAGAAAAGGGCAGCCTTGCAGCTTGGAAAGAAACGACGACAGCGAGACGTCGGGGCGCCCTTCGTCGTTCAACCGCCGCCGTCCAGTCAAAAGGAGCCCGACCGTAGAGAGGAGGTTGTAGGATGAGGTGGAGAACGGATCGGAATCTCCCAAAAAAAGCTAACTGCTTCGTCATTGACAACCAGGAATGTTTTCTCGACCTCAAAAGAAACCCCCCAGAGTGGCAAGAAATAGTAGGAAGCCGCCGACGACTGCAGACAGCGCACCAGTGGGACTGACCGTCTCTGATCGACTCGCTGCCACCGAGTAGGACCGACTTATGACTGACCGTAATAGTCGCTAACCGCCTGTGACCTCCAGCCGAGATAGATTTGTTATTAGGCCACAGATTCTCAGAATTCCTTGTTAATTATATTTAACATGAGGGCCGTTTCCCTTCTAGACCTATCCTCTTGGATGGCATCACTGCATGGCCACATAGTGAAGCGAGTCATAAGTGTACACATGCAGTGGGTCTCCTCGCATCCGTTGGGAATAAGTCCAAATGACACGACCGATGCGTCGGCCCGCCGGGGGGACGGAGCGGGAAAAGAGTTGCCACGGGGAGATTGTCCATCCTAGGCTTGGATTCTGCTTTGTTTCCAAAAAAGGCTGTTCCTTTCAATTGCTTGGAGCCATTGGACTACGATGCATGGCTGTAGGTAGGGCTGACCGGAGTCTAATCTACACCCTCCACCCCACCCCACAAACCCGTAGGAAAGACCTACCTGTTTCATTCTAGTGTGCCCATCCTACCATTGCCCTCCGGTTATTACAATCTGCCATGGCAGGGCTTGATCGCATCCCAACAGGTGTGTCTGTGGCTCACCCTAATTGTCACTGGACCATTCTATATTTCAGAGCGATTAGCGGTTAGAAGAGCACCTGTAACAACTAATAGCTCTGGCGCGAATCAGTGCCTGGGAACCGACCTGAATGGTCTGTTGGCCTGTTTGGGCAATCGAGAACTATAGGACCATTTGTATTGGCCAGCTAGCTGTAGTGTTTATGGCCCCATCTGCTATGTATTAGAGTGGTTCTTCCCCACCCACAACATACCTCATATGCTGATGCTGATCATTGTTGTCAACGCAATATGATGTTAAGCTTCGTTTTTCCTTCCTCTTATAGGGTCTAAAATATCAGTAAGTGTGTATTAGGCTACTAGATTCTCATAGACCTGCATGTTGCATATGTGATGGCGTAATAGGGCATTGTTGCTAGACTTTTGACATGTGCTTTGGGGAACAGCAGAAAATCGAGAATTTGAAGACATGTGTGAAAGATACTTACCTACTGTGTTCCGTCCTTCTGTTAGGCAGAGAACATTTCTCTCTACATTCCTGGTGAAAGTAATACTATATATATTTTAAAAAATTGCAATGGTGATTGGTGTACATCTTTGTCTTTGTTGTAAGAAAAATATAATCGTATACTTGGAAAACCGGATGCTGATTGAAGTCGGTTACAGACATTGTGTTCATTTGTACATTGTTTTTTATAATATTTAGTACACGGCTTGAAACTGGTCTGCATTGAGTTTTTTTAAAATTATTTTTTAGATTTCAGCAACGAAATTTAGTTCCTAGATTTCATTTCATTTGCGATATTCGCATTATTAAATGTGCAGTAATATTGCTTTTTTCTCTTCAGCTGAGTTTGCAGAAAGGTGTGTGCAAGTATCAGTGCAGGCAGTTGGAGACAAAAATAATGTCAGGAATGAAAGAAGATGAGTAGCCTGTTATGGGGTAGAAGCAGTGCGTGTGTATGTGTGCATGCGTGTTTCAGAGAGAAAGAGAGCGTTGTATTGTTTTAGTGATTATCCCTCTTTCACAATAAACACCATACAACTCCTTATTATGAGTGATATAAATCAAATCCTGTTTTCAATTTCGTCAAAGTAAAATAATTTCAAAGTGTAACATACACAACACCAAAAAGCCACAATTTAATATACTTGTAGAAGTTATGATAGAGAAATCGAGAAGGTTGCATGCATACGTTAGTCCAGATTCAGCTTTTCTCTTCTTTTATTATCACTCATAGTTGGCCTTATATAGCAGTTATAGTGAACACGTAACATAGACATTCATACATGGACAATGCAAATAAATTCAGTTCATGAATTAAGAAGATTCATTTACAAAAATCACATAACTGAGTTGTAATCTGCTACAATACTGAAGACATACAATTGTAATACTGTATACATAATCATCTTAGTCTACCACAGACATCAACACACATTGTTTAAGCTTTGCATATGAACACAAACCATACAAAATTACATACATCCACCCTTATTTGTGCTTATAGGCACTGTAAGGTAGGTTTATATAAATATAGTAATTAGTACACAACCATACTATTAAAGTTTGAAAACATTTCTCCCATTGAGATACACACTTTGACACACAATATTCACCACGTACCTATTTACATAATCATCTTCATGCAGTCAAATCACATGTATAGACCACTATATATGGTGAAAGCTTGGCATTGCCTAAAACTACTATGCTAGTCTGTTTTATGTTCTTGGTTGGTTGTTTTTGTTTCCAATTACTGTAGTCCATTAACATTTTTATAGTACAAACCTTTAAGCTATTTTACTTTGTGATGTTCTGAGACCTTCTCTTGTGTCATCAACAGTTATTTATTTTATGTGTTATCCAAAAGGTGTTGTTAAAGTCTTTATGGAGTACATTTGTTTGTTCGATCTCCCTCTCTAGGTTTATACCGATTATTTACTACCGAAAAAGAAAAGTGTCAAAAATCATCTGTAAATATATATGCAAGTTTATGTGATATGTATTCAGAATGGATGCTTTCAATAATTAATTTCTGTGACTTATTCCACTTAATTCTTAGCTAGAATGTGATTGTGTGTTCACCTGATGAAGCCGCATGATGTAGGGCGAACATTTGTACGTAAAAATAACAAGGCAAAAATACAAAACGTGTGCTGAATATATAGATAACAGGCATGGTAAAAATAACTTATAATACAATTACCAATACATGCAATAATAGTCTAATCCTTATCTCAACCAATCCTGGCATTCTGGCATAATACTCTCTCCCTCTTCCCCACCCACTCTCTCTGGGGGCTAAACATCCATACACAACATTGTCCATGTAACAGCAGAAATAGTGACGACAAAATGTAGGAAATTAGCTTAGCGCAAAATAGATACCATCGAATGAAACTGGACGTTAATTCAACAGTTATCTAAAAAGCAGCACACACATGTCAAATTAACTTCCTTGAGACAGTCACACCGCCAGCCGCTCCAGATACCATCTAACAGACTTAGCGATCCAAGTCTAAATAGTTTACTTGCCAAAACTGACCAGAATGTCGTCTCCGTTAACTAGCCATGCGCCTCTTATCGCGATTGGATCTATCCTCCACTCTACCTCTGACACTCCTATTCAAGGATAATTATACGTGTCTGGTAAATAGGACAAATGTGGAAAATATTCAAATAAAAACGAATAATACCGTATAGGCGAGATTAACTAAAACGAGAGTTAAACGATTGGTCGAAAGACTATAGGGAGCCCCTGCAGGCCCTGGAGGACCCAACTTCAGCTCGTCAGTCGCATACGAAATACGAAGCTGCAAGGGGTCAAACCAAGGAACAAGCTGCAGTGAACGCTTATCCTCGGCCTTATCATCAAGATAGACTAGAGACGGTTTCACGGATCTCAGAGTCTGGAAGTAAGATAACATTAGTAGTTTTGATATGTGTATGTTTAATTTATATTGATTGCCATGTATTAATAATATGTGCTTGATATATATATATATATATATATATATATATATATATATATATATATATATATATATATATATATATATATATATATATATATATATAGTTACAGAAACAGATTATTGTTTCTGAGACAGTATGCATGTGGATTGAGGTATCTTAGCCTTAAGATTCGAATCGAATTGTGCATATGGGAACCTTGCAGGTGTCTGATGCTATAGACACTTTGCAGAGGAGACCGCACACTTATATCTAACGAGAATATTGTAGCCAGAGCTCCGACTTTTACAGGTCAGCTCTGAGAAGGTTTGTGGAGACAAACGCATGACGCTTGCTCCCATGGTATTGAAGGAGAACAACCAAGATTCTACCTCGCCACGTCCGACCCTCGTAGCTACAAGAGCTGAACGACTCACCCGCTCAACCTGAGAGGCAAGACTTCTCAGAAGGACCCAAGCACTCTCATCGACAGAGCAGCTAAGTCACCCACAAATGCCAACTGATTCTACCCTCGAGAAAATATAATCGACCACTAGATCATTTAGTGAACTATGAATATATTCGCGTAGCATATGAAGAAAAGGACCTGCTGACAAACTTTCCCAGCACATCGAACTCTTAGAATTAGTAATTCACCTGTTTAATGAAGTACATGTAAAAGTTGTGTTGAATATATAAAACGAGAAATTACATAAATACGACTGGTGTCATTCTATTTGTATGGTTGTGTAGCTATTAGTTTTCTTCTCTCGAGACATAATAACCTAGTCTTTTGATTAGTAATTAACGGTTCTCAAGTTTAGCCAAATGATACTAAAAAGCCCGAGAACAAATATAAATTTTATGCGACCAAAGTGTCCGTAATCAGTCTCTCACACAGCTTCGGAATTCTGGTAAAAGAACGATCGATAGTGGTAGCACATCGCCCATCTATCAATAAGTCTTACCCCCTAGTAAGATAAACGTATCTTCCCCAGAATATCATCACAGTCCATCATAAAACTAAGCAAACTCCATACAGTAAGACAACGGTAATACCTAATAAGTAAACCAATTAATTCTTTTCTTTTTGCCTTAGTAACAAATGTCTATTTTTTTTAAAGTAAGCTATAAGTTAATACACACAGGTGTGAGAGCTGGCGATGTTTTAATTTCATTGTAGACAGAGGCATTGATAACCATTTTGTTTGAGCTGATTTCCAACTTTAAAACATACTACTACAAAGTAGTAAAGATAAAATAAGAAAAAAGTCTAGTTGTGTACATGTTTCACTATTTCCATGACACCTTCCGTCACAGGCTCATGTGTAAATTATGTGGTCTGGATCATACATTTGAATAAAAGAACAGTAACATAAAGTAAACCACCATATTATTTGTTACGTAGTATCAGACATGTTCAAACAGTATTTACATTCTACAGGCTTTAATTTTATGGGTTGTTCTTGTGTTTCATTTTTATTAGTTTTTGATAAATCTGTTCACAGCTATATTTTTTAAGCATTTGGTTTTTTTCTCTAATCTCCATAATTTCTCTGGTACCGGGCACTTGCTGAATATTTTTCAGGCTGCCCACGCATGATTCCAATACAGCAATTTCCCCTTTTGTCCACATCATCCTTAACCTTGAACCTGCAAACAGAGCAAACAGACGTCTACTGTAAAAGAGATAAACATTTCCACAAACATCTTTAGCTAACAGATTCAAAAGACACAAGGAAAACAAAACCCAAACCACAAAACGTTTATTAGGATAACAAGACAAATAAAGATGATGAAAACAAGGAGAATCCTGTAGGTCATTTTGTTTTCTTTCTTCTGCTGATTTAATGAATGAACAAAATCTCACTATACTGCTTCATTACTGAACTGAAATAATGGAGGGAGGAAACCAGAGTAGCCAGAGAAAAGTTCCTCAGTGACCTGACTATGAAAAGAGAATGTGTCCAATACAAAGGATTTGGCAAACTTGTTGAGGTCATTGTGAGGTGTTCATTTTATCTTGCACATAGGTGCCAAACTATAACATGCCATTTAACATTTTATCACACGCTTTTCTGCCAATGGGAAAAAATGACACTTTTGGAAATTAATACAAAACATTACCCATACAACTACAATTGGATCAGGATAAACCGGCAGTATTTTGTTCTGCTGATTTTAACACTTTTACCACACTTATATTATTGCTTTTTTTTTTTTTTTTAATTGTTGGCACATTTTCTGCACTATACAAAGATTTCAATTGAAATACTCACGTTTCTTGTTTTCAGTTTCCTCCACGAGTCTTCTCTTTTTACATGTCTTCTCTGTATTCTGAAGCTCTAAAAGTTGACATCAAACAAATCATTATATTTTTAACATAATTATTACACATGCATGAATTCCTGTTAAACCTCTTGCAAGATGACATATGTGAATCCACAATTGATGAGTTTAGAATCTGCATAGCAGACTCTAGCCATGCAAAAGCATTATTTTCTCAACTCACCACTCTCCCAGTTGCGAAGGATAGTCAGTTCTGACTCATACAACATATATATCCAGATTTAACCTTACAATTGCATAGACTACTTTTTTTTCTCTCATTTACTTGTATCCTATCTTTTCGATGGTTCGCCTGATTAGTTTTTAGAAAAAAAAGTGTATAAATGTTAAAATTTTTATATGTTAAATACGTTATACAAGTTTTTATTTTTTTTACAATTATTAATAAAGAGTCAAGATTAGCTTTTGTCCTTATAAAAAACAGAAATTGTTAAATGTGGATGACACAATATTATGTGGGTGAAATTATCACACTATATTTATTTCTTTGTTTATTTACTTTACTTTATTGAACAAAATGCACACGATCATGTATATTGTTTTTGGCCTAGCTAGTTTGTATCATACATAAGCGATCCGAAAAGCAGTTTCAGGAATTTGTCATATATTTGATTTCAATTATGCCCTTTAAAAAATCAGTAATTCTTTACTACGATGATTTTACTGGTTATGTCAAGAACTTTCAGTTTGTATTGGAGTTCAACCCTCCAACTCTTACTAAATTTCAATCTCACAAAGCAAAGTAGTAGCAAATACAAATACTTATTTTGTGATAAGAAAGAAAGGAAACACACCCACACACCAATTAGATTAGACTGAACCAACATACCTTTGATCATCTTTTCCGTCACTTCCTCCTCTTCCACCTGGCTTGTAACTGCAGAAGAAAATCAGCCTTTGTATTAAGTCATAAGCAACACAGTGAATAGGAAAGTGACATTGCAAAGGGACGTAATAAGTATGAACAAGTACAGAATAGGCCTACTAACATAACCTTTCTTGCTATATGGGGCATGAAAGACGATTGTCAAAGACTGATACACCAACGCAGCATTTAAACAAGCACATAAATATATATACCTTTAGATAAGGTGTTGAGCAGCTTCTCATCATCCATATCCTCAGTGGGTGGTAATTCAACGCTTGTGATGTCGTCTTCTACAACGGAAAATAACAGACACATCTTTATCCATGCCTAATTAATGTAGAATTGTATGGACATTTCCCAACCCCTTCTACCGCAAGCAGGCAAAACTATCAGATGACTGATGCTTGAAAGCCTAATCCAGTAACAAAAAGATGGTGCTAAATTGAAAGCTGTTAGCCTTATGATGCCAAAGTACTATACTAACTACTATACCATATTAATACCACTGTACTACAGCAGGTCACCCCAACGGATGAAAACATGCAAACCTTTAGTGGAATCAAATAGCTGTGCCACCACTTCAAGATCCTCCAAGCTGAGTGGTGGAGGCATTTTTTCTGGGCTGAAAAACACCATCACACACTCACAATCATAAAAGTCTGTACATTTCACTACGAGTTCACAAAATGGTGATTTCAGTTTATCGTAGTACTTACAAAGACTCAAAAGTTCTCTTGTGTTACAATACTTACAATATATTGAAAATTAGTTCTTAATGAAAGTCTTTCTGTACTCTAACAACTTCTTGGTGATAATTGAGCTATCTACAATGACATTATTAAGCAAGCTCAATAATAAAATTGCCGACTAATGACAATATTTTACAGAAACTAGAAGGGCAAAGCCCATATGACTCACATGCTCCTTATGGTGCCTGCAATATTTAACAAGAAAATTGGTGCCCAGAAAAGAAAAAAAGAAAGAAGCGGTAGCATTAAAATAAAAATAATGACTTTGATCTTGCTGTGCTCTTGACCTTGAGATGATCTTGACCTGCGGCTTCAAATACGCTCATGGTTCATCAAATAAACTACAACTTTTTGTATTATGCCAAAAACATTGATCTTGGGATGACCTTGACCTTCCATGATATCGGGATTATCTTGACCTTCATGTGACCTCTCATGCTCATTTATGATCAAATAACCCAATGTTGTTGCATACTATGGGTTATAATAGAACATTCTACTGTACCGTGACCTAATTTTTGTATGTTTTTGCAAGGCATAAAATGACCTTGACCTTCAAGATCAAAGAAAAAACTGAACATATATGACAAATAAATTAATCATCTCTAAATAAAAGACTTGACCTTCAAGATCAAAGCAAAAAACTGAACATATATGACAGATCAATTGATCATCTCTAAATAAAAGAAGTTTAGACTTTATATTTCTCATAGTTTAGGGTCAATGTTTCAAAGTACATATATATACTAACCAAATTTTGACAATTCAAGTGACCTTGACCTTGGATTAAAGTTGACCACATTTGCATAGTATGTGTGTCTCATTGATATCTACCATTCATCAAAGAATCATAAGTTCAATATTAATAACTTTGAAAAAAGTGAAATTTTGTGAAAATTTGTCATTTATTTTAATACCATTTGGGCAGACAGACAAAAAGATGAACGGACACATTTATTTTTAAATGTAATTTTTGGACTATTTAGGATCTCGCACAGATTTGCAAAAACCTGGATTTTTTGGGGGTGGGGGTGGGTGTGTGTGGTGGTGGGGTTGGGTTGAGTGTGGGGGGAGGGAGGGGAGGGGAGAAGGTATATGTTCCAAAACTATAATAACCAGAAGCATACTTCTCAGTGAATGAAAAATGTTGTAAGAGATTGCACTGTCTATTTACCTGTTATGTTCATGCATCTGTCCATGGTCCTCTTCCTCCTGTATCACTTCTTCTTGGGGTGCTTCTTCTTGCTGCCTGCAAATAGATGTCAGCCAGTGATTTTGTGAATATATATATGCATATGTACACAAACAACAGACTGCTAGTTTTATGCAGTATATGTTTAACAGTCTGAGGTTAGTTCAGCATCCCATTTAAAATATTACCACTAACACAACATTCACCTAAATTGTTGATGTTGTTTTTTTTATTCAGAATGTTTTCAATATCAAGTAGGACTGAGTGTTCCAAAACTATAATAACCAGAAGCATACTTCTCAGTGAATGAAAAATGTTGTAAGAGATTGCACCGTCTATTTACCTGTTATGTTCCTGTGTCTGTCCATGGTCCTGTATCACTTCTTCTTGGGCTGCTTCTTCTTGCTGCCTGCAAATAGATGTCAGCCAGTGATTTTGTGAATATATGCACATGTACACAAACAACAGACTGCTAGTTTTATGCAGTATATGTTTAACAGTCTGAGGTTAGTTCAGCATCCCATTTAAAATATTACCACTAACACAACATTCACCTAAATTTGTTATTTTTATTCAGAATGTTTTCAATATCAAGTCTCTTGTGTGAGTGTTCCAAAACTTTTACAAATATCATGGAACATACTTTTGTATTGACACACATACATTTAAGGAACTCAAAATTCTGTCTATTGTTTATTTGCATTGCAATAGTAACCGGAAGAAATTTTGTTGCTGCAACCGATTTGAAACTTTTTGGAGTGATTACCAACGGCCATGTACAAAAAAACGCACAGAACTTTCTGTTTTTCAAAGGCAGTTGGATGTATTATAAAATCAAGGAAATATTTTTTTGCTTGTGTGCATGATAGAAAATTACACACCAGACACACAGCTTAAAACAATTCAGAAAGGCTTTAAAATATTTTGTCCTCAATTCATTCTCTTCGGAAGAAATTTTGTCTGTGCAACCGATTACACATACTTTAAGATTTTTGATGCTCATTTTAACCAGTGTCTACACAAATATACCCAGCACTAACTAGGTTTTGTTTCAAAGGCCAGGATTATGCTCATATTCTAAAATGCGCCTAAATTTTGCTGTGCTGTGGTTCACACTAAATCATTCACACTTGAGTAAGTGATTAAATAAAAAAAAAAAAATCAGAAGGCACAAACATCCACACACAGCTTAAAACAAACAAAAAAATTCAGAAAGGCTTCTCAAACCTTGTCCTCACATTCATTCTCCTTATATCCATATTTAAAATATCTTCACATTTTAGATCACGATCCACCCTGTACGCTACATATACCCCCCCAATCTCTTTCTCCCTGTATTATTCAGTATCTGGGCGTCAGACTATGCGCCTAAAGGCTGCAAGTGGGTGCCTCGGTGGTTCATAAATCCTGTATTGGCCAGCACCTTGAGTAAAGTGATTAAATAAAATATTATATTAATAAGAAGGTATACCTCATACACACGCTGGCCAAACTATTTTGCACACTTAAATCCTTATCCAATCACCCATGGGGATTTTGCCACCCCAAACATCTGTATTTAGCACACATTGTATCACCCAAAAAACAGCATCTCTTTCCCTTAATTTAAAACAAAATTAAATATAATTGTAATATTTGATTAAAAAGCACCAAAAAAATTAAGAATTTTTAAGAAGATGATTTAAAAAAAATTCAATCTAGCTTAAAAAAAAAATAAAATTAAAAAAAAAATTCTATTACAAACCAAAAACATATATTTATCACATTTCATTGAAGTGACTTGAAAAGCATAAGATTTAAATTCTATTTGTTCAAATATGACAGACAGTTGAAATCCATTCATTACTGGTGAAAGTTACAGTTAATGCATTGAATGTATTTCTGATTTACCCACACCACTGCCACATAATTTTAAAAAGCTGGATAAAATGACACACCAGGTTATTCGTTATTTACATATTCCAAAAAAAAACTATGGTTTTATATAACAGAGGAGTGATCAGTTTTTTTTTTTTTTTCAAAAATTAAAAATTTTGATATAAGAGCAAAAAGACAATATATGTGTTGGAAGCGAGCAGCGAGTGTGAATAGCACGAATAGGCACAGAGCAGAAGCGACGTGACGCTTAGTGCGATATACTTTTCTGCGAATTCATTGCCCGAAAATATGTCCTTCTTCGAATTTAGCCTAGGATCCCGAAATGCGCAGACGCAGAATGTCCCATTTTCCCAACGTTGTTTTGTGAGTACTTGTATACGAAACAATGCGAGTAAGCCACACTCGCTACTGTACACTCCTATAAACTGACTCGGCAGTGTACCAAATAGATAGGGTGAATAGACCATTGTACATCCCTCAGGGGTGAACACAGCAGATCAGTTTACTTGGTCAAGTGCTGGTAGTGACTGTCATAACTAAGTGGGTGGGGAGTGTGTGGGAGTGCAGGTGCACTCATATTTGCTGGGCAATGACTATTAGTATTAGTGCTTTCAGCGCTATTGAGCTTTTGCCTGACAAAACGCAACATGTTGGTACAATTGGGTACGAAGGCTGAAACATGCTTTGTTTTGCAAAAAGTGGAACCCCAGCACACATACCAACAAACACATACACACAGAAATATATCAGCTTGTCTTATTCTTCACAAAGGTAGTCAATATTTATTTTTTAAAATACAAAAATAATGAAGATACTTTGAATTTAAAAAGACAAGTACTTACTAGTGGCAGCATTTAGGTGCTCCCTGACATCATCTCTAAGCCTCTGCAAGGAAGCTTGGTGTTCATTGACTTTGGCACCATCTACATAAAAATAAAAGGCTTTATTTTGTAAAGATTTAATTGAAACCATTCACATTTTGTAATCAAATACTTGCTCAGTATGAAATCTGCCTAACACACTCACTAGTGGTGTTGAATTTGGGGCAAATAACAAGTTGAGGGCAATTTGGGCATTTTACAAGTAAAACATAACATGGAATTTTGTGTAAAAAGTAGACAACTAATATTATTGAATCAATAACAATGTCACAATAAATGACTTCATTCAAGAGGACACACACTAAGCATACATTACACTTATTAGAAAATCTTTGTGGGCTTCTGCTTTTAGTTTTTCTACCATTTCCCCCAACTCATTTGTTTTTTTGCACAAGTAACAAAAAGCCTTGTTCTTGTCACTGCCACTCTGTAACCAGTCTTTATAGTCTTTGTGGCACAACCAGCCATTGTTGGTAACACATTTTCCCATGGTGCTGGCTCAGAATTCTCGATTGTCTTTGGCATTTTAGGGGCTAAAAGCTGTAACATGCAATTTTATAGACTTTTAGGGGCCCCTAATCTGAGTTATAAAAAATTTGGGGTTTTTAGTGCGTGAGTGGACCCTGCAAGTGGTGAAAATGACCACTGACTAAAATCTTAAACTTACAACACAAAGTGAAAAGTCAAAAACACATACACAAAGATTATAAGCTAAGTTACTGTATCGTCACTGCATAAAAGAATCCAATCAGAATTAAAAGCACATGTAAAAAG
>CM072524.1:3621781-3641050 GCA_036898135.1 Oncomelania hupensis | reverse complement strand
CAGAAACTTTGATTTGTCTGTCAACAAATACGGTCAAATTCCTCTTTAGAAGACAATCCGATGCCCTTTTGGTTGAGCACTCCACCAGGTAGGCCCCAGATCTCAGTTTTTTAACATCTTTGAACCCGATTGTGCAGACGGATTGAAAACCCTTCTGTATTGCGAACGGAGACAGCTTGCCTATTGGCATAGCCGGATCTGCTCCCTCCACAACCAAAAAACGAGGCCAGGCCCCTTCCACCCCCGATGCACAAGCTTGTTGTCTCGTCTCCATGTCACTGTCCGTGTCCAGTCCGTCATCATGCATTCGTTTTTTTTTTGTTGTTGCCATGTTAAGTATTTGTTAATTCATCCCCCCTGCTCCCCACCCACCACGGAGTCCAACAAGGGGATGCGTCCAAGCGGAAAGTCCAGCAAGGAAACGCACCAGGGTTACAGGGGGGATATACACCCAGACAATCCCGCACTGCCACTACGGTTTTGTTCAAGTTTGACCCATGAGCCGCAGCCTTCTAGCAGAGCTAGGGCAATACACGACCAGCCGCTTGACTGACGCGGGCCACGCCAGCCTCCCGTCTAGGAGAAGTCCGGGCCAAAGAGGTGTGTTAGTGTGAGGGACCGCAGTCCCTCAGTGACCTCAACCTCCAGGATCCCATTCTCCCCCGACACGGGTTGCCCTGCACGGCAAACGCAGGGGGCCAAGAGAAGGCCACAGAGAAAAAGAAGGGTAGAAAAAGAAGGAATGATGGGGAAAAAGAAGACAGGGAAAGTCCGGTAAGGCAGAAGAAAGGGAGTCAAAACTGCATAGTATACTGGGAGAATTTAAGGGTGAAGAGAATATAGGTGAAAGGACCAATAAGACAGAAACAAGACAAAAGAGAAGAAAAAGGGGTAGGCAACTTGGTCACCCAGCCTGAGAGAGGCATGGGGTCCACCCCCGGCGCGCGGAGCCGAGCCCGTGGGGGCGCCACTCGAGCAATGCCTTTGCTCTTAGTAGCCTATGATGTACTTCGAATAAATAATTTTTCAACGGTCATCACGAACTGGCGTTGGGGAAGAGAGAGAGAGAGAATGTGTGTCTTCACCATAGCCTCCATCACATAACACCATCTTCTCTCCAGACACCACACCACCAACACCACTACATCTATCTTTCTGTTTCTTCTACATTCTCCTTCATTCCTTTTCTCCTACTCCGTCTTTTTTCTTTCTTCCTTTTTTCATTTTTTTCTTCTTTTTCTGCTTTTAAAAAGTTTAGTTCATTATTATGGTTATTAGAATGAATTATTTAGGGAGAGGGGAGAAGGGTGAGGGGAGGGAGTGCAAAGAGGGGGCATTACTGAATTATATACACATAAACGCACATACACACACGCTCGCGGACTCGCACCCACCATATACGATGTTCAGCTTCTGTAGTTCAACTTGCACCATATCAAGAGAACGTCTATCTCTATCTCTCTCAATCTCTATCAAGGGAACGTTATTGAATTCTACAAACATAAATGCACATAATACACACACGCGCGCGCGCGCACATCCACGCTGCACCTACCTTGCCAACGATGTTTAGTTTTTCTGGATCAACTCGCACCATCCACGGAGCCTCTGTTAATGCGTACAGTCTGTCACCGTGCTCCACAATGTTAACAGACGTATTGTCGGTCCAGTCTCCCTCATGTGACGGCTTGAAATAAGACGTCAACCTGCCACACAAACAAGGAGAGGTGAACTGCACTGTGCAAAATATCTAACAATTTCCAATACATCAACACAAAGTGACACCTTTCGTGCTAACATTGCCATCATTTCAGATTATCTATTGAAACTTTATAAGGAAAACTATCCCAAAACAACAGTCACTCTGACTCTCCGTCAAAACTGGCCCTGCTGAGCGTGCTTTCGGGAAAGACATCGTGAAATTCGTCCGCGTGGGCATACACTTTATACATGGATACCTGCGTTTTACAAGACTACGTCGTCGTCGCCATCGTCATCGTCGTCGTGATCATCATCATTAACATGGATGACGACTATTATTGCGATATTTTTATTCGTCTTGCCCATACTTGGCGAACATGGACTTGCAGGGATCTGGCGTCTCGTAGGTCGCGAACTGGGTCACCACCAGACGATTGGCCTTGAATGACCTTTGCCACGAGTCAGAGTCAAGGACGCGTGACGTGTACGTGACCTTGCCCTTGGCGATGTTGAAGCGGTGCAGAATGGCGAATCCATCAAAGAGATGGTTCATCCGATCGGACCCCACTGTGAAGATTCCTGAACCGTTCCGATACAACGATCCTTCCAGCCAGTCTGGGATTTGGCCTGCAATAGGTCAAGGTCATATATTGCAATAAAATACCATACAAAGCATCTTTATGACCTTCAGGAAGGAATAAATCATTCTATTTATTGGTATATAATGCTGCCGTACACCTACTTGCTGAATTACAATTATTGGTCCACCTCTCGCCTGCATTAATGATGGCATACAATCACTCGGGAGCTCTTTGGATTGTATAATTACGTGTCATTACTAACAGTCACTACGTCTACCAGAAAGTCGCTGTCCCCTTGACGTTAAGTCATAGTTGTAATATTGATACACGTATACTAGGTCAGCTGTGGTATCCTTCTCGGTCAACAGTGCGTTGGTAGCGAGTTATGGTGACAAACAGCAGTCTGTAACAGGTAGTTACTGAGGTGTGTCAGGTTAACACAAATTCGTACCATGGTGCGCCGGAATGGAGGTAGTACCAAAAAGAAGGTCAGGTACGGATTTGTGTTGACCTGACACACCTCAACAAGAGCGTGGAAAGAGCCGTTTCCTATGCCTTCCGTAGACAGTTACGACCAGGCGAGGGAAAACTCAACAGCTACAACGCTGGTTAACATTTCTCTTGCCAAAATCAAATGGTACGCTCCCCCAACCACTGCTACCGTGGACGACCAGTTTCACTTAGTTATGAGAAATCACCGAGGATCTTACCCATTTTACCGGTTTTCTCTCCCCGATCCCTTAACATCAGATTATTGGACATGGCCAATTTCAAGTTTACAATAAAACAGGAATCAATTTCAATGGTAAAAAAAAAAAAAAAAATCAGGTATTACTACCCATCTTCTTAAAGCCTAGCTTAACTGGGCGAGACAAACCGAACCTTGTCTCGGCGAACCAAAGGTCAAAATTGCGGTTTTATTCTTAATTGGGTCTTCCCGAGACCAGCCGAGACGAGACAGGAGATCGGGCGTCACGGCGAGCTCTTTCGTTTCTGAACTGGGTCTATTTTTAGCTGCGTCGAAACTGACATACCGTGACAAAGTTACGTTAGCAACAATGGCGGCCTTCGATCGTGAATTGAAAACTGCAGAAGATTTTGGCGTTGATCTAGCGCTGTATGTCATAAGCGAGAACGAAGGGGCAGCAGAAAAAGAAAGAAGGCAAAAGGCAATAATGCCCTATGTGTTGCAAAGGCACCAGCAAGGTGCATTTCATGCACTGGTGCAAGAGTTGGCTGAACAGGTCAATGGCTATTCAATGATTTATAATTTTTACTGATTCAGTATTTTCACTGTTCTCTAGTCTAAATTAAGTTTGGATTTGGTGCACCTACTTCTTTTAAGTGTTGTAGTATTTCTTTAGATCAGTTGTCATTGACATTGATAGATTTTTCAGCAAATCAAAATAGTGTCTCGGGCAGGTTTGCTGCGCACGAACGGCAAGACAAAAGGCCGACCCGCGACACGGCGAGACACGTCTCGATGTTCTCGCCGATCCCGTCTCGGATTGCTCGCCGAGCCTAGTTAAGGGCAAGGATGGTTCGGGTGTCTCGCCGAGACTGTCTCGGGTGTCTCGCCGAGACAAGGTTCGGGTTTGTCTCGGCCAGTTAAGCTAGGGCTAGATCGTTGCACTTAACTGTTCAACGAACAAAAATCGAGTATAGTATTTTATATTATTATTAGACCGCATCTTCAATTAACTTCATCACATTCACAACTTAAAATTATAATATAGAATGATATAACACATTTACCATCAATCTTTGTGTCAACGGGTGTGTTTGTAGCATCGTCAGCCGTCAGATACAAATAGGGTAAAGTCTGTGTTATTTCCGATTCTGCAGTCTCTGTAGCACACGCCATCTTGACTGTCAAATCACCTGAAACAATTGTCAACACCTTTTAAATATGACTTTGAATTGTGTGACATTGTGTTGTAAGGCTACTGCATCTTTGTGACATTGTGTTGTAAGGCTACTGCATCTTTTTGTGACATTGTGTTGTAAGGCTACTGCATCTTTTTGTGACATTGTGTTGTAAGGCTACTGCATCTTTTATTGTGACATTGTGTTGTAAGGCTACTGCATCTTTTATTGTGACATTGTGTTGTAAGGCTACTGCATCTTTTTATTGTGACATTGTGCTGTAAGGCTACTGCATCTTTTTATTGTGACATTGTGTTGTAAGGCTACTGCATCTTTTTATTGTGACATTGTGCTGTAAGGCTACTGCATCTTTTTACTGTGACATTGTGCTGTAAGGCTACTGCATCTCTTATTGTGACATTGTGTTGTAAGGCTACTGCATCTTTTTATTGTGACATTGTGTTGTAAGGCTACTGCATCTTTTTATTGTGACATTGTGCTGTAAGGCTACTGCATCTTTTTATTGTGACCTTGTGTTGTAAGGCTACTGCATCTCTTTATTGTGACATTGTGTTGTAAGGCTACTGCATCTCTTATTGTGACATTGTGTTGTAAGGCTACTGCATCTCTTTATTGTGACATTGTGTTGTAAGGCTACTGCATCTTTTTATTGTGACATTGTGCTGTAAGGCTACTGCATCTCTTTATTGTGACATTGTGTTGTAAGGCTACTGCATCTTTTTATTGTGACCTTGTGTTGTAAGGCTACTGCATCTTTTTATTGTGACATTGTGTTGTAAGGCTACTGCATCTCTTTATTGTGACATTGTGCTGTAAGGCTACTGCATCTTTTTATTGTGACCTTGTGTTGTAAGGCTACTGCATCTTTTTATTGTGACCTTGTGTTGTAAGGCTACTGCATCTTTTTATTGTGACATTGTGCTGTAAGGCTACTGCATCTCTTATTGTGACATTGTGTTGTAAGGCTACTGCATCTTTTTATTGTGACCTTGTGTTGTAAGGCTACTGCATCTTTTTATTGTGACCTTGTGTTGTAAGGCTACTGCATCTCTTATTGTGACATTGTGTTGTAAGGCTACTGCATCTTTTTATTGTGACCTTGTGTTGTAAGGCTACTGCATCTTTTTATTGTGACCTTGTGTTGTAAGGCTACTGCATCTCTTATTGTGACATTGTGTTGTAAGGCTACTGCATCTTTTTATTGTGACCTTGTGTTGTAAGGCTACTGCATCTTTTTATTGTGACCTTGTGTTGTAAGGCTACTGCATCTTTTTATTGTGACCTTGTGTTGTAAGGCTACTGCATCTTTTTATTGTGAAATTGTGTTGAAAGGCTACTGCATCTTTTTACTGTGACATTGTGTTGTAAGGCTACTGCATCTTTTTATTGTGACATTGTGCTGTAAGGCTACTGCATCTTTTTATTGTGACATTGTGTTGTAAGGCTACTGCATCTTTTTATTGTGACCTTGTGTTGTAAGGCTACTGCATCTTTTTATTGTGACCTTGTGTTGTAAGGCTACTGCATCTTTTTATTGTGACCTTGTGTTGTAAGGCTACTGCATCTTTTTATTGTGAAATTGTGTTGAAAGGCTACTGCATCTTTTTATTGTGACCTTGTGTTGTAAGGCTACTGCATCTTTTTATTGTGACCTTGTGTTGTAAGGCTACTGCATCTTTTTATTGTGACCTTGTGTTGTAAGGCTACTGCATCTTTTTATTGTGAAATTGTGTTGAAAGGCTACTGCATCTTTTTATTGTGACCTTGTGTTGTAAGGCTACTGCATCTTTTTATTGTGACATTGTGCTGTAAGGCTACTGCATCTTTTTATTGTGACCTTGTGTTGTAAGGCTACTGCATCTTTTTATTGTGACCTTGTGTTGTAAGGCTACTGCATCTCTTATTGTGACATTGTGTTGTAAGGCTACTGCATCTTTTTATTGTGACCTTGTGTTGTAAGGCTACTGCATCTTTTTATTGTGACCTTGTGTTGTAAGGCTACTGCATCTTTTTATTGTGACCTTGTGTTGTAAGGCTACTGCATCTTTTTATTGTGAAATTGTGTTGAAAGGCTACTGCATCTTTTTACTGTGACATTGTGTTGTAAGGCTACTGCATCTTTTTATTGTGACATTGTGCTGTAAGGCTACTGCATCTCTTATTGTGACATTGTGTTGTAAGGCTACTGCATCTCTTTATTGTGACATTGTGTTGTAAGGCTACTGCATCTCTTATTGTGACATTGTGTTGTAAGGCTACTGCATCTCTTATTGTGACATTGTGTTGTAAGGCTACTGCATCTTTTTATTGTGACCTTGTGTTGTAAGGCTACTGCATCTTTTTACTGTGACAATACAAATCACATATAAATCATTGTCACGGACTTAAAAGTATTGCTCACTTCCTATCCCCTAAACATGAGAAAAAGAGGTGGGAGGACAACATTCGAGAATGGGCTGGCTTGACACTAAGCGAAGTCATGAGGGTTGCTGAGGACAGAGACATATGGTGTACGCTGGTTAAACGATCGTCTGTGGTGCCCCAACGACCTTCGAGTTACCTGATAGGATAGGATAGGATAGGATAGCACAGGATGTATGTATAAGAATCCGACCATTATTGGGGCTGAATGTTTTATATTTATTTCAAGCCAAAAGGACAACCTGATGCTGCTCAAGGTGATAACAAACGCATGAAATGAAGTGTTTCACTAATATATATTAATAAACCAGTTTATGTTTTGTTCTATGACGTATTATTGAAGCATATCCTGGCACCGCCATTTCAGAAGCAACAGTTTTACTGCATAACCAGGATTCAGAAAAGCCAAATATATGAAATGGCGTATTATGTTTAAAAGTGGTGCCATTTCATGTGTTTAGTTGATTGCGTAACATACATTAAGATGGCCAATTCGAAAACCATCTTTGGAAGGCCATGTTGTAATCGACATTGTGTATATATAGAGGTATATATTGTGTATATATAGAGGTCACACTTTGGAGGAAGGCCATGTTGTAAGCGACGTTGTGTATATATAGAGGTAACACTTTGGAGGAAGGCCATGTAGTAAGCGACATTGTGTATATATAGAGGTAACACTTAGGAGGAAGGCCATGTTGTAAGCGACATTGTGTATATATAGAGGTAACACTTAGGAGGAAGGCCATGTTGTAAGCGACATTGTATATATAGAGGTAACACTTAGGAGGAAGGCCATGTTGTAAGCGACATTGTGTATATATAGAGGTAACACTTAGGAGGAAGGCCATGTTGTAAGCGACATTGTGTATATATAGAGGTAACACTTAGGAGGAAGGCCATGTTGTAAGCGACATTGTGTATATGTAGAGGTAACACTTAGGAGGAAGGCCATGTTGTAAGCGACATTGTGTATATATAGAGGTAACACTTAGGAGGAAGGCCATGTTGTAAGCGACATTGTATATATAGAGGTAACACTTTGGAGGAAGATCGTCAGGGTTGGGGAAGATGTTTTGCAGAAGAATTCTTTTTATTTTAAAGGGAAAAAAGAAAAAAAGTCAGAAGTTGTGAGAGAAGAGGGAACAAGAATAGTTACAATACACTATAATTTTATATCAAGGTACATGGGCGCATCGACATTAACAATTAACATTGCCAACAAAAACTAGATTCAGTAGACAGGAAAGTCAAATCACAACACTTATAAAATACGCTCAATACCATTGGTAGTCAAATATTGTTATATTATATACTCAAGTCTTTGAAGCAAGTCACTAAGTAGATGTTAGGAGAGATTAGCAGTGTTCTTGTGGGCCAACACCTGTAATAGCAGTATGTAATCGCCGCAATATTTTAAGAACACATAATTACCATAAATACGTATTATAAAGTACATTTTTCAGGCCATGGTCATGCTACGTTTAAAATGTTATGACTCATTCGGTGTCTTTCCCTCTACCCGCCCTCACAGCCCTTGGTACACAGTATTATCATGACTTTCCTGAAACGCCACGTACGTTGTGCTGACAATGGGTCATATTTCGTCCCCCTTTTAAAGTTCTTTGAAGTGTTCGAACACTAACCCTAACCCATCCGAAACCCTAACCAAGCCCTAACCTTAAAACCAGCCCTAACCCTAACGGATCAATGGTTTGACGTCAAAACAAGGTCTGTCAAAACAAGTTATGTAGATGTTCTCTGGTTTGTCCAGATAATACCGTGTAAGTGTGCCCTCACACACACACCCACACGCTCACACACACACCCACACGCACACACACACAAACACACACACACGAGTTGAAGTGCTATAGTCATTTCTTTGAGTTTGTTACTTGGGTGTGCGGAAATTGAAAGCAGGTATGGTAGGTAGTATGGAGGGTATATTGAGAGAGAGAGAGAGAGAGAGAGAGAGAGAGAGAGAGAGAGAGAGAGAGGGGGGGGGAGAGAGAGAGAGAGAGGGGAGAGAGAGAGAGCATCGTAAAGAACTAAAGGGAAATCACTGATGACTGCAACATATTTTCCCCCTTTCCAAATCATGGTTGCGTCCCTTCTTACAATACCACGCACGATCATCGCTTTCACGGGGATCAACGGTGAACAACGACTTCATATCCGCAACATACAATTAACACAAGCATTCAAAAAGGCCCTCAAAACCCACCTCTTCAAACTGCATTATTCAGATCGATTTGTATCCCGCTGCCATTCTCTCATCTTTTGTCTATGTCTGATCCGTAAGTGTATACACGGCTGTAAATATTATACTGTTTTTCTTCCTGGGCCTAACCGGGCATATAAATAGCTGTGAATAGGTTTTTGCTATTCTGTTTCTGTCTTTTTGGTCATTTATGCACATAGTTGTAAATAGTCTATTTCGGTCTTTTTTTGTAATTTATGTACATAGTTGTAAATAGTCTGTACCTTTACTGTTCCGTCTTCGGTGTATTGTAGCAAAAGTGATGTTTTATCAAGTGCATGTATTTATATGTAATGACTATGTAAAGCGTGGTGAGTCTGGTCATAGGCTGGAGTACCCGCTATATAAAAATCCGCTATTATTATTATTAATATTATTATTAGTTTTCCCCAGTAATGACACAGGGAGAGGTGGGGGGAGAGAATGGTGTGGGGTGGGGGGGGGGGGAGAGTACTCAAACGGTTATTACAGAAGGTCGATGCCTATGCGAACATCCACCATCACTATTCACAATCAAACTCCGACATTTCATGCACGTCAGATGAAGGAATCACCGAGCCATTGTCCACCACCAGCATAAAAAACTTCTATCTAATCTTAGCTTCTTTTTTTTTTTTAAATTAAGAATAATCGATAGCTAGGCCAATTTTTTTTTTTTTTTTTGCTTTTCCAAAAACCAATCAGACCATTCTACCAACAGAGTTTTCCAGAAAATGTTGCAAATAATTTCTAGTTCCAGTTATTAACGATCACGCTTTTCAGCCTCACAGATCCGTTTCGAATTCAGAAGTGAGGGTTTCCCCATTAGAAGAAAAAAAATATTACGGGGCCACAAGATCACACATTTCAGCCTGTCATCCTTGCTTTTTAAATTCACAGAGAATGTTGCCCACTGGGAAAAAAAAGGATTAATCAAAAAAATAACATCTTTCATAGGAGTGCGGTTTTAATATGAAGCCGCGTCCACTACATACAGTCCAAGGAATGTCTGACCATGCGTAATAAGTCTTCCATAATCCTTGTTATTTTGAAGAAAAGTGTTACATGTATGTTGTGGTTTTGTCCAGAATGTTCCCCTGAAGTCCTGCTCACTAAACCCAAAAGCGGGCCCCAACTTGTCCGATTACCATTGTGGCAAACGACGAGTAAGACGAGAGAAAGTTTGCTATGTTTAGTAGGAGCAATTAGCGACAGGTAACAACGGTTGTTTTTTATCCTCTCTCTCTCTCTCCCTCTCTCCCTCTCTCTCTCTCCCTCTCCCTCTCTCTCCCTCTCTCTCTCACTCACACACACATACACCCACAGAGAGAGAGAGAGAGAGAGAAAGAGAGAGAGGTGGGTGGAAACCCGGTAGCTCCGTGGATAGTGAACGGTTTCCTATGCCGAAGGTCGCGGGATCGAACCCCGAGTGGGACATTTTACGTGACTTTGGTACGAGACTATTCAGGACACCGAGGGTTTTCTCCGGGTACTCAGATTTCCTCCGGGTACTCAGGTTTCCTCTCTCCCTTCACCAATAGTATCGAATGCAGTCAAATTTAAAAGAATTAAAATGTTCTTTTATTCCGGTTTGTGTAATAGCCATCTCCTTTGTTCGGGATTGGAGGGGGTGGGGGTGGGGGTGGTGGTGGTGGTGGGGGTGGGGTGGTTAGGGGGTGGGGGTAGGTATGATGAGGGGGGGGTGGTTGTGTTAGGGGGAAAATATTGAGCAATTAAGGCTTCAATTAAATAAATATAAAGCGTATGAAAACCAAAGAAAGACTTGTTATGAGGTCAACATGCAGTAGCTGAGAATAAAATAATACTGAACAAGCGCAGCCACATGTATCAACGTCGAAGTTCAATCGCCTACACCGGCCATTGGCGATATGGCAGACGTTCAATCGCCTACACCGGCCATTGGCGCTATGGCATACGTTCAATCGCCTACACCGGCCATTGGCGTTATGGCAGACGTTCAATCGCCTACACCGGCCATTGGCGCTATGGCAGACGTTCAATCGCCTACACCGGCCATTGGCGCTATGGCAGACGTTCAATCGCCTACACCCGCCATTTGCGATATGGCAGACGCGGATAACCATACCACGACAGAGGGGGTAAAGGGCCTAAATTTACACTGAACCCCCAGAGCAATGATAGTGCTACAGGAAAACTTGAAAGGTTGAATAGTTCAAAACACATGTATGGCAGATAGTGCTACAGGAAAACTTGAAAGGTTGAATAGTTCAAAACACATGTATGGCAGATAGCGCTACAGGAAAACTTGAAAGGTTGAATAGTTCAAAACACATGTATGGCACATAGTGCTACAGGAAAACTTGAAAGGTTGAATAGTTCAAAACATGTATGGCAGATAGCGTTACAGGAAAACTTGAAAGGTTGAATAGTTCAAAACATGTATGGCAGATAGCGTTACAGGAAAACTTGAAAGGTTGAATAGTTCAAAACATGTATGGCAGATAGCGTTACAGGAAAACTTGAAAGGTTGAATAGTTCAAAACACATGTATGGCACATAGTGCTACAGGAAAACTTGAAAGGTTGAATAGTTCAAAACACATGTATGGCACATAGTGCTACAGGAAAACTTGAAAGGTTGAATAGTTCAAAACACATGTATGGCACATAGTGCTACAGGAAAACTTGAAAGGTTGAATAGTTCAAAACACATGTAGGCCTATGGCAGATAACAAGCACGAACAGCGTGCCTACACGAGTCGAAAACCAATGTGTATGTAGCTTTTGGACTTTTATAGGCCTACATCCTATTACTAGACCTGTGTGTGCCACACGTCCGTACAACTGCATGGGCAGTAAACATATCACTACTCTTAATGGGAAATGGTTACAAACCAGTATAACGAAATGCACGCCCTCTCCCCGCCCACCCTAAACTAACTTTGGGCGGAGTATAAATAAAATTGACATTCAATGGTCTACTTTCCAACAAAATATCGAATTATGTTGTTTGTAGATTATAGTCACACGACACTTTCGCATATAGGTGACTACTGGACCGATTTATACTGACACCAGCGGGCCAGTTGTTGGTAAAGGGGAAAATAATATGATCACACGTTGACCAATCCGGGATTCGAATCAGCGACCTTTCGGTTACTAGCAAGACGCTCTTACCAACTGAGCTACCCGGCCCCGTATCAAATTAGGTTTTTAGGGGTCCAATATACCCACTCTTCCCTAATGTGTGCGTGTGTGTGTGTGTGTGTGGGTGTGTGTGTGAGTGCGTGTGTGTGTGAGAGAGAGAGAGAGAAGATGGAGAGAGAAAAAAAAGAGGGAGAGAGAGAAAAGAGAGAAGTATTTATTTAAAATATAAAAACATGATAGAACTACTCCTACTAGTACTACTACTACTATCTAGCACCACTACTATCTACTACTATCTACTACTACAACAAACCTCAATAACAAGATATTTCTTAGACTCAAGGCGCTTACCTCACTACCCGGCTCTCATAATAGGCCTAAATGTACAAATACCCTCTTTGAAAAAGGCATACAAAACAGCTAAGTAGGCCTAACTACGTCAAGGTCGCTGAAACAGCGACGTTCTCATTACGCTGTGTTGCGACTTATTTTATGCGTACGTCTACTAATGCTTTATCCCATGATTATATGACAAAAGTAGAACTCTTATAAAAACCGCTTGTAGCTGTCCTACCTTTGCGAAGTTTGGATTGCAACAGGACTTGGCTGAATCGTTTCCGGAAAACCCTCAGCGTCGATATGGATCTGAAAAACCAACAATGGCATAAGGTCACAGAACGTTGACTAGAAATTCAGCTCTGCAACATTACATACTTCGTCTCACGCATCGTAAACTATCTAACTTGGTAAGCCATGCTTCAGCTAACAACTATACACCAAGCACTATACTTCTATAATACAGAAATGTATTATTCTATCACTTTGACGCTTGCCTCACAGAACAAAAATAAACTGTATGATACCTACCGAACAGGTACACGTGTGAAACAGAGAGAAATGTTCATGAATTATGGAAGCGTGTCCACTTTCCACGAGACTTAGGAATGTCCTTGACACGCTCGTGAATCTACTTTTTGGGGACTAAAGCCTGCCAAGGTTATTTACGTCTGCTTCAAACGGAATGGGAAATAGCCACAAAACTTCTATCTACAAAACAACATAACGAGACCGCACATGACACAGGCGCTCGCTGTGGTAAGTCTAAATAAAATAACTATGATTTGTACAGGTACTAGGTCCGATTCTAAAAAAAAGTAGCATCGTAACGAAGGCCCAGTTGTTTGTTTACATAACAGGGAAGAAACGCCTAGAATTGAAAGCTTAGCGGTCGGTGCAGTATTATATTTTAATGTGACAACAACAAGGCAGTTTCCCGAGTCAACTGATCCACACACAAATAAATAAGCATCCTTGTTACGCCGCTTCTTCTAACGATAGTATACTTTCTACGTCATTTTCATTGACACGCATCATCACCGACATTCTCCCCTTGTCCATTGACATCATCGCACCTATCATCTTGATTTTAGTATCCTCACCGCGTGTGTTCTCTTCATATCGTACTACCCTTACACTTGTGCGACACTTTGCTTGAAAATGGTTTCGCCCTTCACACTTCCTACACAACTTCCCCCGGGCTGGACACTTGGTTTTCTGTGCTTCGTGCGAATATCCACAAAACTTACAGTCCTGAATAACAGGGCATCACTGTTTTCCTTTCGCTTGTTGCGGCTTGCTTGCGTCAAGTTGTTAGGTTTGACGTCACTGTTTGGCGTGACGTGTTTTGAGACCTTGTCAACGTGTGCACCAGGCATTTCCTTGGTTTGCTTTGATGTCACCTCAAAAACACGACAAATGTCTACAGCGCAAATGCCGATGGCCGAAGTCGGAAGCCGGCGTTTGATTGGTAAGTATGTTTTAGGGTTAGGGTTAGGGTAAGGGTTTGGGTTCGTAATTCAATAATCGATACTATAATTCAATAATGGTTTTCATGTCTTTACTTCTCGTCGTCTGCATCGACAGCAAACTAGGCTGCCATTGTCGTAGAGCAGAGGTGAATGGCATGACGTTACCTACTAAAAATACTGACCAATCAACAGCCGGCTTCTGACTTCGGCCATCGGCATGTCTACAGCGCGCGCCATGTCTAACGTCTTCTCTCGCAGTAACAGCTTTTTGTATCTTGCCGGTAGTAGAAAACACGATCTTGTCGCGCAACATGCAATCTTTCTTGTCCCCAAAATTACACAGATTACCACGCGAGCGTAAGTCTGTAAGAAAAGAGTCAAAGCGCTCGCGGTATGGGATGTTCCAGAAACGAAAAGTCTCCATTACTTCACTTGACTTGGGGGCACAGAACTCTGCGAGTTTTTCCAGCACGTTCTGGGGGTCGTCCTTGTCATTGTCACTTTTAAACACGAAATGTTCAAAAACCTCCTGGACCTGCACGCCAGCACAATGAAGAATGATAGCAGTCTGTGTTGCCTTGGGGTTTTCTGAAGCTCCAGGTAGAAATCAATCTGTCTGCGCCAAGTCACTGACTTGCGTGAGTCCAACCAATATTCACAAATTTTATCAAACAACACAAGACAAATGAATTTCGAGCTATGCCCTGTCAGATAACAAAAAGAACTGTGCGCAGGGAGCCACCACAGGCCGCGTCTGTTGCTGACCTCATTGAAAAACCGGCAAGTTTAAAACTATTTAGCGCGTTATATTATGTTTATTTTTATAATGCAAACTCAGGGGAGCAAAGAAAATGTTTGCTTAACTCAAAAGACACAGTGGGATTTAATGATGGTATATATTCCATCAGTTCATCTTCTAAATCCTCTTCCATGTCTGTGAAGTCACGCTGACACAGTGTTGAATGGGCATGTGGGCGGAGTTATACTTCGCCAGCAAGGAAATTCCCGCGTATGACTGGCAAAATGTGCCAATACCGTTTTAGCAATTTTTAATTCGTTGTATCTCCTAATTGCGCTAATTTTTTTTTTTTTTTTGGTAAGTTTGTTCAACAACCAAAACTCTTTACATTTGCCTTGTTTTCATTTTGGATACCCTAAAAAGCACCTCTAAACAATCTGGGCTTCGGCTATATATTATATTTTAATGTGACAACGACAATACAGTTTCCCGAGTCAACTGATCCACATAAAAATAAATAACCATCCTTGTTACGTCGCTTCTTCTAACGACAGTATACTTTCTACACTGTCGGTTTCGAGGCATACTTACTGCAGTAATGGGCTTACCTCTAATTTCTAGTGCTATGATACAATTTATTATTCCCTGCCAGTTTCTCGGACACTGGATTCTAAGGACTGCTAGTCAAACGTTTTAGGCCTAGATGTAGCATGTTCATGTACCAAATGAATGATACAACACCGTCCACCTTCTCGTTCCTTCTGTCTCCTCCTCTCCGTCTACCCCAGCCCCAAACAACAACGACTCCCTCCTCCCCCCCCCACCTCACTCTCCACTTCCTCTCTCGCACACACGCTCAATTAAATACGAATCCAGAAGGTTCTTGTCAGACTAACATAGATCACAGACATGATAGCAGACACATTCATCAACACTGTCACATTGCATAGCGACGCAATGAAGGAAAGCACACCAGCCATAATCGTGGGGAAAAAAACATCGCCACTTAAGCTTACTAACTGGACATGATACAAGATAATTTATTGCCAAGCGAACACACAAGGAAGGCATTTGGTCAACGCTGCAGCACCACACACACAAGCAACACATAAAACATCGTGAACAAGCTGACAGCAAATCACGATAAAAAGATAAGAAGACTTAAGGTGGCCTAATGGTAGAGCTTTCACTTGCGGATCTGAAGGTCCCGGGTTCGAGCCCAGGCCGGGGCATTGTGTTGTGTCCTTGGGAAAGACACTTTACTCCCGTTTCCTACTCCTTCGGATGAGAGTATAAACCGAGGTCTAGTCTGTGTCGCATACATTCCATCATAACGGACTTTAAAGATCCTGACGCTCATATCCTAGACGGGTGAGTGCCGGTGACAAGAACACACCCAGCATGCACTTAGGTCCTTCTCCCCCATCCCTGGCTGCCCAGGATTGTGCTCAGTTGTACGGGCGTCAGACCATGCGCCCAAAGGCTGCGGGTGGGCGTCTCGGGCGGCTTGAGTTAGATCCTGTATCGGCCAGCGCCTTGAGCAGCTCTTGAGCTGGTAAAGCGCTATATAAGAACGATTAAATAAAAAAATAAAACTAAAACGTTAAAACAGATGAACTGCACGAAAGGGAAAATAGTTAACACAGACACACAAAACACACACACCCACGCGAACCCACCCCCACTCACACACACATATCTAGTTTACACACTCACTTCATTCGACCTCGTGTTATTTTAAAAAACGCGCGCTTGCACGCGCACAGACCCATGCGTGCACGCCCACCTGCGCGCGCGCGCACGCACACACACACACACACACACATAATACACACACAAGAACTTCTACTACTACTTCTCTTATTGTCTATGACTATTTACTAAGGACCACTCCATGCACAAAACCACGCTGTACGGAATTTGCAATTTAGTGCAATGTATTGATTTTATTTTATCGTTCATATATTTATAGCGCTCTTATCCAGCTCAAGAGAGGCTCAAGGCGGTAGCGGATACAGGACCTAATTCAAACCGGCCGAGACGTCCCTTTTCTGCTTTAGGCGCACTGTCTGACGGCCTGAACAACTGAGCACAATCCTGGATGACCGTGGCTGCAGGTGAAAGATTATTTTTCTGTAAAGTGCTTTTTTTTTTTTCTTTCACTCTAGCATTTACCGCATGTTGTTCTTCAGTATCAGGTGCAATCGAGTAGGCCTTGGATCCACTCGGGTTCAAACCCCAGCAGTAAAAGCTTTCTTTCTCACGGTAGTCGTATGTTTGAAGGGGTGGGTACACGTTAGAATTAATGCTTCGTTAAGACACCCCCCCTTCCCACCCCCACCCCCCAACAAAAAAAACTACAACAACAACAACAACAACAAAGTCTGTTTACGTCGGCTTATTATTATTATTTTTTTTAACCTTTTCCACCTTGGATGCGATTTTGTTTGGGGGGACAGGGGTCTTTTTTATTTTATTTCCAGATGATCTCAAGTCAAGTCAAGTCAAGACACTTTATTACCCAATGAATTCAAAATACATAGGATTTTGTTTTGGTGATGCGGTAAAACATTCAGTCCTTCTACAACAACAAACAACCTTCCACTGGACATTAAAACATTAAAATACTCTAATAGAGGAAGTTATTTTAAGGAGTAAAGCACAGGCGCACGCCCACTCGCAACCCCCACACGCACACGCATACTCACGCATACCCACATGGGTATCTAAATTAAAACGTAATAAAATAAAATACATTAAAGAATCAGAATTGCACCTCTAACACATTATCGCAATTAATAAGTTGGCGTTTAAGTATAACACCTAGCTCATGCTATGTGAATATCTGAGGACACTGGTACTGAGAGGGCAGCCTCGGGGAAGAAGCTGCGTCTAACCACCCCACCCTCACTCCCCACTGCCCACCCCACCACAAAAAAAAAATAAAAAGAAAAAGTTTAGGTGGGGTTAAAAAATTAGGCTCGGTCGGGATGCCGTAAACAGACTTTTTTTTTGTTGTTGTTGGCCTAATCAACGTCAGCTGCGTTATTACTTGGATGGGGGACTAAACTTGACCCCAGCAACCTCAACACGACACAAACGCCTCTCTCCCCGACGACCCAGACGTTACGGGAACAATTTTACCTTTTACCCGTCCTGAAAGATTGATGAAGGAGATGTATATCTCCGGAATAGTTCTAAAGCACTCGGACGTCACGTGTCATTAGTGCTGTTGCCAGCACTTTGAGCTGGCGCTATGTAAGGACAGTTTGTTTACTATCGCTACTTAATTCCCATTGTGTGGCGTTACTGTTGCGAACCTTGGACTGAAACCTTGGACTGAGTGTAGAATGTTCTTGTCAGAGCTTCCTTAGAAACCATTACTCATTACAAGTCAACATCACATGATGTTAGGTCATTAGTATGTCCACCGCAAGAACAGGCACTTGGTTGTGAAATATTATTTTATGTTTAAGCATTGCTTACATTTATTTATTTAATTGTTTTGTGTTTCTTTTATTTATAGTTTTTTTTTCCATAACCATATTTAATCTTCGTACAGGAAGAAAGTAAATCTCCTCAGAGGTTAAAAGCGCACACACACGGGTCGCTCAACGTCAACAATTTATCCTATCCTATCCTGTCCCGTAACACGAAGGTCGTAGGGGCACCACAGATGATCGTTTAACCAGCATACTCCATCTTTCTCTGTCCTCAGCAGCCCTGATGGCTTCGCTCAGTGTCAAACCAGTCCATTCTCGAATGTTGACCTCCCACCTCTTTTTCGGTCTCCCTCTTCTTCTACCTCCTTGCACTGTGCCTTGCAGAATAGTCTTTGCAAGGCCTGATGATCTGGTGACGTGGCCATACCATCGGAGTTTCCGTTTCTTCACCACTGTGAGCAGGTCATCGTGTTGTCCAATGGCTTGTGTGGTGGTCTGTCGGACTTCGTCGTTGGTGATGTGTTGGGTATAGGAAATGCCCAGAAGTCTTCTGTAGCACCTCATCTCCATGCTTTGTATTATTCGTTGGAGATCTGCTGTGAGGGTCCATGCTTCGCAAGCATATAGGAAGATGGAGATGACAAGGGAGCGCAGCAGTCTTACTTTGGAATGTAGACTGGTGGTCCTGTCTTTCCAAATGGGCTTCAACCTTGTCAGGGCAGCAGTTGTTTGTGCGATCCTGGAGAGGACTTCCTGTCGGGACCCATTGTCTGATACAATGGCTCCTAAATATTTGAAGCTATGCACTGTGTTGAGGGATTGGCCTTGGACTTTGATGTCCGTATTGATGCCATTGGTGTTGTTGGTCATCGTTTTGGTCTTCTCTGCACTTATTTCCATTCCATAGGCTCTGGAGGTGGTGTCAAGCTCGATCTGTACCAGCTGTTCAAGTTCTTGTTCCTCTCCAGCCAATCCATCAATGTCATCTGCAAAACGAAGATTGGAGATTGCTCTACCCCCTATGCTGACTGTGCCTTCATGGTCTGCAAGAGCATCTGACATGATGCGCTCTAGAAAGATGTTGAAGAGTGTTGGAGAGAGTAGGCATCCTTGACGCACACCGATTGTTGTTCTGAACCAGTTCCCGATGACGCTGTTGTGGAGGACTGCACTGGTAGCCTTGTCATACGGGCTTTTGATGACTTCGATAATTTTAGGGCTGATGTTGTACACTTTCATTGTTGCCCATAGAGCTGCATGCCAGACTCGGTCAAACGCCTTCTTGAAGTCTATGAACACATGATATAGATGTTGTTGGT